>JAOQGN010229206.1:0-10583 GCA_027564295.1 Himantozoum antarcticum | reverse complement strand
GGTTGAGTGATTGTGTGGTTAGATGGATGTGTGTGGGTGTGTGAATCTTTTGTGGTCAACAACTTTCGCTTCGCAATAGGAGCATGCCCCCCCCCCTTCCTACCACCCCATTTAACCTAACCACAGAAGAGAGCTCTGAGAGTTGTAAAGGTCCTTCATCTAACTTTATGCAAATAGGAACTGAGAACTTGTAAATAGTTTATCTATACTGTGGTATACACATACATTCATTGCACAAAACTGCACTCAACATTTCCTGTGTCATAGTGAACTCTGTTTACCACAGGCGTTATCACATTATCATTATCACTATTATTGTTTTGCTTGTGCCAAGAGCCGGAAATTAGACTACGGAAATATGTATGTGCACATAAGTAATATCACTGATGCAGATTGTGAAAGCGAAACAGTTTCGGCAACTAGGTCTATTCACAATGAGTTTGAGTAAGAAAAGCTGCGGCTGGTTAGCATAACATTCTGCATGTTATGATAATGATTGATAGCTACAACATGATCAGACATCAAGCATTGGAGAGTATTTGCATCATTTGCACATAGACCGCATGCAAATTAATGTTATGTTAATTTAAGAGCAACTACACATCTCACAAAATGATAGTGCTCTGACTACAAAACGGAGACTGTATTATATGATTATGGTAGTTTTGTTACAGTTAATTTCTGGTATAAACGGCAATTTTCAATTGTTTTGCAATTTGGTTTCTAACACAAACGAGTCCAAAAGTCCTATACTTTGAGTTTACAGCATGACACAACTGAGACACAACTGAGACACAACTGAGACACAACTGAGACACAACTGAGACACAACTGAGACACAACTGAAAAAACTTTGATAGAACTCATTGCTCGTTATATAAAATTAGGAACAAAATTGCTCACAACTGGAAAATTATACTGATTCTTCATGAAAAACACATAAAAATGGTTTAGATAATCAAATGTTCAAATGCAATCATTGAATAAAAAGAACTATTTCCCTTTAACTTTTAGGTGTTTTCTCTTTAAGACAAGTTTTGTCTGACCGTGTCTGTTTCTATCGGATTTCCTGCATAAGGTTTCTGAAAGTCTGCCATTTAGTATGTGGTCAGGATTGGTGAGGATTTGGTCAGGATTTTTATCTTTCGGAAACAGTTGGTCAGTCTCAGTTCTATAGTAGGAATCCTGGTGAAATTCCTTTTCAGTTCGATTGCTAAGCATAAGACTAAGTTTCAATTGCCAGTTTGAGATGCCAAAATCCCGAACCCATTCCCAAAGATTTAAGTTTACGACAGGGCTACCAAACTGAAAAGGTGTTATACGCACATCCTGAGCTTCTCCAGACTTTCCTAGCGGCATTAGCAAATCATTACTTAGAGCACCTTGATTGGATTTGCTCCAACTTATTTATGGATTGATTGAAGGGCTGTTCCATCAAACATAAATATCTCAAGGCAATACTTCAATTTGACTGCAAAATAAGACACATTTATGTTGACATGTATTACCATTGGTGGCCATTATCGACTACCATTGATTCAATTATTCCTCAGATTTATATCCAAGAATGATATAACATAAATATGATGCTTTACATGGCGCTGGATCTACAGCCATTATTTAGATTTTTAGTGCAGATATTATGATGTTAGTGCAGATATTATGATGTTAGTGATGTGAAAGTCATTTTTAGTTATGAATTAGGGCTTTTATACGTTAGATATAATAAAATAACTGTACCTACTTGAGTTCGAGAATTTCAAGGTTAGAATGGATTTGTGTGAGATGGAGATATCAGAGATGTTCACAAGTCATGTTCTTTCAAGTGACAAGTAAATACAAGTCAAACCCCAGCTAGTCACAAGTATTTTAAAATGCATACTATACCAAGTCAAATCAAGTCATAATGGCCTAATTAGCCAGCTATTCAAGTCAAGTAATGGTCCATCAGAGTTGTTAATGTCTACTCCAACAGTATACATGTAGTACAAATGGATGTTTACTCATTTTACATTTGAGTTTTCTACAATATCAATTGTATTTTGTTAAAATGGTCAAAATTGAATGTGCAGCATAACACTAGGAACTCAATTATAGATTAATTCAAATTAATTAATTGATTATTTAGTGATTAATTAATTAATTGATTAATTAATAATATATATTAATTAATCAATTAATTGAAATCAATACTAGGTAAATGCAAGTAATGAGGAGCAATCCCCAATTCGAATCAAGTATTTCAAACTTTATTTAATTGAGACCAAGTAAAACATGTCAGATTTGAGTCCGACTAGAGCCACTATTTGACTCAAGTGTGATCGTTGCCAGATACAGTATGGTGATTAAGTAATCATCAATATTTTATACACCAACTCAGACACAATTTCTATTAGATTGGCATCATTTAAAATATATTTCTGTTCTATATATGCATTTTCAACACGCGATTACATTATGCAGTGCTTCTTTGCAAAAGGATACATGTTACATTATATTGAGCATGGTGTTCCTTGGCACATAATGCAGGAGAATTTAAGTCAACAATAGCTATAAGTAATACAGATTCCCATTACCTATTCATTTTATGCATACAGATTACGTAGTGTGAATTACATATGTATGATTTCCATTTGTGCGTACGTACATTTGTACGTAGTGTGAATTACATACACTGTGTGTATGATTTTCACTTATTGAGACTGTGCATTGCTTGTGTAGTATTACATGCTAATCTCGGCACAGAGTGAATACTTCACGAGGTTAAGTTAAATTGCGTTGGCTTGATGGCCGAGTGGTTAAGCAGCTTGGCTTGCAGCACCGGCTTCTCAAGCTATCTGCAAGGATCACAGATTTGAATCCGATCAATGACTTGTATGATCGAGAATGGCTAGCCCCGCTTATTAACAAGCCACATGCATTGGGAGTTATATGCCCCCGGTCCACAATGGTCACCACCAACCCAACCAAGAACAAGAGAGCACTACTCCCAGTGTGGCATGGGCACAGGCTAGGGAATGACATGCTCCAGCCATATATCAGAGAGCAAATCTGGCATTCATATCATTATGAGGACGTCGCTTTAACCGTAATGATTTCACACTTCTGCAAGACTACGAGAAGCAGCGTACTTGAGATTGTCAGGTGCAAGCGTAAACCCAAACTGAGCAGTACTCTATGTAATAGCCTATTGGTTTATAACTCCAAACCACAAGCTATTAGTGGAGCTCATCTAATCTCTCAATGATCTAGTCTTTTTTGCCTGCAGTGAGAATTAAACCAACGATTGTTGCATCAACTCATAAAGCTGTTTGGGGTTCCCCTATTCCTACTGCTGGCAATATCCTCATTTTCTTGTTTTCCTGGTATTCAAAGGAATGCAATATCTGCTTCACCATATAGCACCACAAAACCAGTGCCTGCTATATAGTGGTACTTACTATATATTTAGCATCGGTGGCTGCTTCAAGGTGGTACATACTATATCTTTGGCACCAGTGCCTGCTACAAGTCGGTACACACTATATATTTTGGCATCGGTGCCTGCCACATGCTGGTGGTAAGTACCCATATCTTTAGCATCGGTGGATGCTACAAGGTGGTGGTATGTACTGTATCCAGCACTGCTCTGTTTTAATGTCAACATCAAGTCTTTCCAGAAAATACTAGCTCTGAAGACTGAAGACCTGAGGAAGACCTGAGGACTCAATATATGTGACTGTTGTATGACTTCACTGACTTCACAAATCATCATTGATTAGCAGAACATTGAACTTTGAAACGAATCCGGGTCTATTGGCAACTGCCGTTTCGAAACTAGGTGTCTGGGGGAGAGGATACTTTGGCATTACACCGGGGTAACTATGTCTCCCACCCAAAAACCCCAAACCACAACTATAAACAGTCAGTTTCCAAATGCCAGTTTCCGAATGTCCGTACATCCCTTTGAAACTATTATGCATTGCATTATGATTTTTGCCATAACGAGCGCAAAGCGCTCGGTCTGCGACGCTAGTCTCTATTTGATGCAGTACAGCACATGAGTTTGGGGTTTTCCTCTTCATTTTCAGAAGAGTAATGAAGATTGTGCACAAAGACTGTATAATGATTGATATTCGTTATAACTTTAATTTGTTTATAATTGACACTGCACAATAAATAGATCACACACTGACAATAAAAATGGGAAGCGTGTCATCATTTTATACACCATGGGCAGTATAGTGGTATAAATTGCGCATTATTGAAAGACTGTAGATTGTTAGTCTTTGTAACTATTGTTTACATATTTTAGCTACAAAAATGGGTGACAATTATAATGCTACTATAAAAATAACAAAGACTGTAAAACAAAATTTTTAAAATCTTTATTCCCTTTACGCAGCCAGCCAGCCGCGACGGTCCATTCCACCAATTGATATAATTTATTATGATTTTGTGAATTTATCCTGCTTAGCTTAGCTATAAAGATAACATTGTGTAAAATAATAAGAGTTGTTGAATCAACCTCTCCTTGTTTTCTATTTTGAACAATAATAATTCCAGTAATGTAAGTATGCAGGTACCAATAGGTAGGAGCAGTTAGTAGTCAGGATATTTTAATAGTACCAGTATAAATAATGTTTATTGTGACTAATCAGGAATTTTTGCCATGTTGAGTGGAATGTTTGAGGATCAGTGCCAGCCAGGTACTTCTGAATGGCAATGACTTCTCATCTGTCACCAAATCTGTAACTGTCAATATTTACTAAACTTGCACAGGAATTTAGTGTGGCATTGTATATTAATAACAATTAATTTAAAATAGCCTTATATAGCATTAATATTATTCTCTTCTCAAACTCTCCAAAATAGTCAACGCTGCTTTCTCCCCTTCCTATACATGCGAGAATGGCATCACAATTTTAGAGGCTAAACTGTCCAAAAAATAGCACAGCCTAGAATTGGCTGTTTCCTGAATTACACACACCAGTGGGTAATCGCATTAACAACTAAAGGTCATCAACTGACAGCGAGACCTAAATTATTATACGTGTGTATATTTGCTTGGAAAGTCTGCTATGACCACAAAAATTACTCTATAGAGTATTTTTTGTGGTCAGAGCTCGTAGCATAGCTATGATTACTTTATTGAGTAATTGTAGAGAGATGTAGTGTAATAACAATAACACAACACACAGGATTTGATGAATAACAAATGAAATATGAGGAAGGGGATGTTATGGTACTGTACATAAATGTGTAGCTGTGATAATTATTATTCTAGTGGGACTTGCAATAGCATAGTAAACTGTAATAACTAATAAAGCATTAATATTAGGTCATGTGTGTAGTTACATTATAGTATGATCCAGTCACGCCATCCTTGAGTAACTGTGTAGTTACATTATAGTATGATCCAGTCACCCCATCCTTGAGTAACTGTGTAGTTACATTATAGTATGATCCAGTCACCCCATCCTTGAGTCACCCCATCCTTGAGTCACGCCATCCTTTAGTAACTGCAGTCTGAGTTCCAAGGTTTCTTGCTGAAATCTTGTGCGGCTGCAATTTTTTCTAAAGGAGGCTTGAAAATTAGTCTAGATAAAATGTGAAGCAACATGATGTTTTATTGGTTTCAAATTTGATTGTATGTCAACATAATTTTTAGAATATTTGAAAATCTCCTTCATCATTTCAAGGGTTTGATAAAATCCAGGTAATTTTATGCTCAGTTCCAAATTTGGCTAAAAGTCGTGGTCGCCTTGTGTGCTGTTGTAAAATAAAAAGACAATTTTGCACAGGTATTTTTTATTTTGTGAAAAAAATTGTTGGACTCCAATTTAAAGAATCTGATACATCATTGCTATATTGTCTATAATTTCATTAAATGCTAACATAGTAAGTTGTGCTGAATGTAATGATCTGCTGTTGCGCTGGCAGCAAAATGCAACAATCAACTATAGAATATCTGCTGACTGTCCACTAGCTGTTCACTGACTGTCTACTGACTGTCCACTGTCCACCGACTGCCCACTGACTAGATACTGACTGTCCACTGACTGTCCAGTGATTCTCCAGTAACTGTCCACTGACTGTGTGCCAGACTGAAATGGGCTGCATGTCGGCTTAAGCCTGAGGACCAATCTAGACAATGTTTGAACACATTCCGCTAGACAATACTGTGTAGGTGTTGTCACTCTTGTGTGATGTGTTCTTGGGAAACAAGACTACTGTGCGTTAGTTTGAGAGTTCACATGTCATTGAATAACTTATAGCAGTACTCACTTATTTCAACATAATAAGGCTTGTCTACATGAAATTTTGTGATTCCAAGAATTATCCCCGCGACAACTAATCAGAGTTTTTTGGCAACAGAATAAACTCAGTTTGAGCAGACAATTCGAGACTAACACTACGTCTAACTCATCTGGAATAGTTGTGCATCATTGTAGCCAGGTGAAATCTTATGACAGCCTTCTGTCTCTGCACTCAGAATACAGTCTAAACAGTCTAGTGATACAGTCCAGGCAGTGACTCGAACAGAGTTACTGCCAAGATGTCTTCGGAAGCAGAAGAAGACCAAATGTTCGAAAAGATCTCAGACTATTTAGTAAACATTTAAAGTAATTTAACTGGTTTGTTATGCCTTTTACTGCAAACTTCTATGCCCATAATTTACATGCATAATGCTAGTTTTTTTAATTTGTATTGTTCTCATGCTCAGTTATGAGTGGAAGTAAAAAAACATAAGGCCTAGATACATTATAGGTTAAAGGTCAAAGGTCAGGTAAGTCATGTCAGACATTTAGTAGCAAACTCTAAAACATAAACACCCCAAAATTACAATCATAGAAATGATAAATCTGACTAATACCGAGGCACACTCCATTACTCTGATTGTCTGCTTGTCAGCAGCATCTGGCCAGCTATTGTAAGCGAACAAGGGTTACGACCTCTCATCTCAAAGCTACAGATCCTTCGCCCATCCCCTGCTCACCTCAAGTTATAAGAATAACAAGCACTTACTTGGGACTTCCTGTGGTGTAGTACATTGCTGTGCGTTAGATAATCCAAAGGCCGATAAGATAATGATTGTGATGAATATGCTTAATAGTTGTGGATGAGATTTCATGTTGATGGTAAATGATTTCCATAGAGAGTTAAGTAGTGTACGTGGTGCGATGGTTACTGGTACAGTATTAAAATGCAAATAAATTGCACAGGACCGTATCAGAGCATATATCTGAGCACTGAACAGTTCCTCATACTGGGCTATTAATAGTTGTTTTTACAAGTTTCGATTATTGTGCTGTGTGCCGCGGCACACAGAGTTAAGACTGGTTAACACAAAGTACACTAGAATCAGTCAGTAGGAATAGTGTTATTACTGGTTTATTGACTTATTTAACAAGATATTGGGTGAAGCTAAAAGAAATAATATCACTGCTAGATAGTTTGCAATTTAATGTCGGGCAAATATAAGAATGTTGCATAATACAGCGTCAAACTCCGAACTGAATGACCGATTTCTAGAGTCTGTATTTAGAATTATAATCACATTATATCTTCAATTATAGTCGCTAGTCCTATATGAAGCTGGAGAGACCTTAGTACTGAAGCACCAAACGACTGCTACAGAATGATGTCTACTTGTCTGATAATCTGGAAGTGGTAATCTGACTGTGCATGTCACATTGTTAGCATCGCAAACATTCAGACAGAAGTAGGTGTATGATACTTACTAATGAGAACCACGCTTTAATATGAGAATTGAAGGTGAATAATGAATGAACGCTATTGCTGCGACACAATAGTACTAGTATACAAGTTGAGTTTAGTTAGTGTCTATCAAGTGTCAGTCAATGGCAGGACACAACTACTATATATACTAATCTCTGCAGATTAAGGGTATTATCTATGTTGGTAAGGGGGTATCTAGGGTTTACAGATCCTAGCATAGGATAACTACACATAGAAAGAAGAAGCTACAAGTCAAGCATATGGCACGTCAATCTCATACATTTTGTATGCACCATTATATACCCTACAGTATATCACAGTTATGGAATTTTGGTACATTTATCTCTTTATAGGAAAATTTGCTAGAATTCAGTTCCACTACTGTTGAGATTTCTATCAGAATATTATACTGGGCTTCCATTAGCACTTCAAAGTGCTTGTTGACCAAAGTTGTCTGCTCTGAAATTACCTCGGAGTCGTCGTACTCTTGTTATTGCAATGTTATTGAGATGTTTTATATTCCGGAATTGTTTGTTCGATCAATGAATGATAGTGTATGTTCCCATAACACCCATATGCATCTTAATTGTGGATGATGAAACCTCTCAGGCCACAGGAAATTTATCAACCACTTGCTCACATCGCATTCTGGCCAATCAAATGCGAGCAAAAACCAGCGCTACATCAAAGTCGATAGGAACTTAACACTTTTTTCATGTCAGACTTCCAAAGTAGTGACTTTGAGGTGACAGCCCTGTGGCTCCATTACCAAATGACACCAACTTCGAGGTAAGAACTCCAAACTATACTTCGAAGTGTGCCATGGAAACTCGTATTAAAAAAATAAATGGCAAAAAACACAAATTTTCAAAGATTACAAAAGTGACAATTCAATGATTTGCTGAACTCTTAGAAAGGACCGCAGAACGCTAACATATCCCCTCCCAAGGGAATATAGGAATGAAAGTGAGAAGACTTTCCCTGGATGGTTATATGTCAAACAAATGTCCATATTATTGCAATGAATTTCAAATTTCTGAAAGAGATAAATGGCTGTCAGATCAATGTCCAATGCTTGGCTAAATGACTAACGACAAAATATTATCATTGATATACATTTAAATGACAAGAAAAGCAGCTTTGTTAATTATTTGCCTTAATACAATATTAGATAAGATAAAACATTAGAGAGTTTCAGCACGGAGTTGTCAGCTCGACTGGAATGCCGTTGCAGCGGCATTTTTCTAGACCGCGTTGTCCATATAGACTGCTTTCAGCAAGGCGGCATTGTCAATTTACTTCATGGGCATTTTTTTGGGAGTTGTGCTCTCTCAAAGACACCAGCATGCATTAATATGGGGAGTTGTGCTCTCTCAAAGACACCAGCACGCCTTAATAGACCTTGCCGTCTTCATTGGCGCAAATATTCTGAACGATAGCTTAAAACTGATTCCGTCTGCCTGTGAATTCGTGACTGAGCGACCTGACCAGAGGACACTGTCGAGCTGATAACTCCATCCCGAAACTATCTAATTGCTTCAATGTCATGTCAAACATGTAGACAGCGATTAGCAGACTGGAAAATAACCAAGACAAAAGTATTTGCATTAATAAGCAGGTTTTGCAACAGACAGTGATAGAGTGCCAGTATGGTGAAATACTGTGATATCAACTAGAGGGGGTGCTCTCCATGTTCAGTGGCAGAGCTGCTTGATTCTGAGATTGCAATGTGATTAGAAGTTAACACAATGAAGAAACACAACTTGAACAGTGAAAGAGTGAATATATACATTTAACATTGTTAGACAACTGATTGAGTGGGAAGAGGTAAAGCTAGTGACTCATCATTTTACATTTGTCATTTTATTTTACATTTATCATTTTGCATCATTGAACGAGAGCAAAACAAATATAAAGGCTCGCTCTCAGACTATAATACATCTTTTGTCAGCTTTGACAATCATACACGCCCAAATAATACGGTAACATGAGCAAATTCAATAGCCTTGATTGGTGCATTAAAGTGGAAAGGGATATAGTCTTACCCCAATTGGATGGCAGTCAGTAATATGAATAAGCTTACTGCTTGCCTGTGTGCATTAGACCCTTTAGAAAGCCAGCGTACTCGATGACATCACGTCACTCAATGACGTAACACTGTGCTATATTATTGTAGTCCACCATTAACTTGGGCCTAGCAATAACAATATCAGAAACTTTGGCTGAATGGGGACAGAATAGTGTCGGTGCTGTTGTGTGACGTTATCAACAAACTTCATTTCAGTGAGGTCCTGTGGCTAATATTATATTAACTTATGGTAAAACCGCTTAAGATTCCCAAATTCGTGATGTTAGGATTCGGGGATTTGGTGATAGTATCGGTGCATCTGATTGGGTAACTTTTAGTAATTGCATCATTATTTTATGCTATTGCATAACATATGCATCAATTTTGCAAACTATCCATACCACTGCATCTATTACAATCTCTATAATGCTTTGACAACAATGCCAATGAGATTAGAGGAAGAAGAAGCAGAAGAAGAAGAGGAACAATAAAATAACATAATTAATTGAAAGTGTGATCATTTAGATCTTATTTGCTTGGTACTTCTACACTTTTATTGTCAACGGATCTATAAGGCTGGCACTCCTTTAGTAACATGATGACTGCTGATTAGAATACCGACAAGAATAATAATAATTAGCGATAAATGATTTTTTACCAAACAATACATAAATCTACACAACTAAATTTGTAAATTGTGTAAGAAATGATTTGCTATAATCCCCGCGAAACAATCGTTAGATTGTGAGCGATATGGTTTATAGCGTGCGTATTTTTTTACAGCCTAACAACG
>JAOQGN010229095.1:0-10583 GCA_027564295.1 Himantozoum antarcticum | reverse complement strand
CATGTGACCTCTGTTGTCCAGCATCCAGCAACAATGACTCTGACCTCTCATAACAAACTCTGGGGATGCAACTCCAAATGGTTTTATTTTATCTGAAGATAACCCTGAACCTCTGAACTCTGAGTGGGGAATTCTCACTCGAATTTAGTTCTGCCATTGTCTTCTTCCCACCAATAAACTAATTAATGTTCAATAAATATTTACCCTGATATGGCAAAGTTGGTCCACATTGTCATGAACAAATGCCCTAGATCTTTGTCCTCATCACTGACAGTATCGTTATTTAATAACATGCCTTTAAACATAGGATCACGCTCTAACAACTCTGTAAAAACAAGATGAGTTGTCTATACAATATATTTACCGGATGCCTACACTGTAACAAGACATAATGATCTACATTGTAGTTATTTACTGGATCCGTATACTATACTATAGCAAGACAGACATGCAATTGATGTATATGCTTACTGCATCCCTATAGTATAACAAGAAATATAATTGGTCTAAATATTTACTGGATGTCTATACTATAACAAGTCATATGATTGGACTATATAATTCCTGGATGCCAATTAGAATAACACTGGGCTCAGAGACTTCGCAGCTTCCATTTTGTAAACAAATGTTTATTGTTTTGCAGTTAACGTTTGGAATTGGAGTGTTAAATAGATTGTCTTGGAAAGATTTCTTTCGGTCAACAGACTGTCAAATTTGTAAGGAGAATTTCACCTCCGGTTAGCAAGGCAGTTTGTGAGCAACGCTTGCCAAGATCGGCTTAAGGTGTCAATCCATGACAGAATGTTGGTGATAAAAGCTTAGCTGGTTTGCTATATATGATATTTTACTTATCTAATGGATTAACTGCAAGAAGGAGACTATTAACTGCAAAACTTGGAGGCAAAAATAATACAAATGGGTGTAAACGTGGAGGGAAAATGGGGCTCTACGTGTGTTGTAGCAATGAAATTGAGTAAGGGGACAACAGTGGAGGTCAGATTGTATATGTGAATGCAGTAGTTCACATACCAAGTACTCTGCAGCTGCAGCTGTGAACTAAATAAATCAAGGTCCGATCTATCATCTACCTATCAAAGACAAGGACAAGCTGCTCGCAATGATGTTATTTATGTTGCTATCTAGCGAAATAGATTAGATAGCATAATACTGCAACATTAATTTTGCCATTGGATATTGAACCAAAGCATTAACTAATTGAGGCTTTATCTGACATTTTTTGACAGCCAGTCAGAGGCTTTGTTCACGCTGTAATGCACTTGCGTTTATCAGACCAAATTTTCATACTGATGCTATGACCATTTAAGCACCAATGGAGTTCATCACCTAGCCCAGTTGTTCAGATACTAGGCCTAATACGAGTTCCAATCCTGGTCAAACTGACGCTGAAGGGAGACGTAAGAAAATTTTCTATTCAGAATACAGACATAAAGGGCAATTCAAAAGTGCGGAGCCGCATAGTGAGAGAAATTGCGTAAACCGAATATAAACTGACCTGCCAATGGAAGAGAGTTGATGAATATGATACGGACTTGGGTAGCAGTCGTTTCAACCAATCAAATCTCAGACATTGTGACTTTTCCAGACTATCTAGTGGGAATCCGTCCCGTGTGAATGTGAGCCATTAATATTAAACACTCACCTTTCCACACATCAGTCTTCTCCATCTCGACTGCAAGAAAAGGAACACCAAATAGAAATCCCAGCTCTTCACCATGTTCAGCACTAGTCTTTAGCCAATGTGGTACTTTCCATAGAGGGTTGTTAAATTTGAAGGGCTGATTGAAGTAGTAGGCGTAACTAGATTTATTGCTATAACTGTGTTGCTCCAGTTGATAGACTGTGTCTACGTCAAACAAATGCTCACCTAAATATACAACACTACTATTCAGCAACATAATTGACAATTTATCGCCTTCGTTAAGAGTATTAAATGGGGTCAACGCATCACGCATTGATGTAACTAAATTGCTCAACAACGTTGATTGAAGATTGGAATATTATAGACCTACTATGGTTATTTGAACCTTCGGAAACGGCGTATTTGTGAGACAGTTGCTGGTACCTGTATTTTTATTTTTTAAGTCCTAGGCTGGCTATGCGTAATCATTAAATGTGGAAAAATAAAAGGCACATTTAGGTATGTAAAAAAAAGGAGGGTTCTCAGCTATAAAATATTTTTCGGCCATTTTACATTAGTTTCTATGTTGATACCCAAGGCTGAGCTAAAATTTCTTTACTAAAATGCACGGAGATTTGAATTTCATAATATTGCTGAAAATGAAATTTACTCTTGATGTGTTCCCGCTAATCAATGTTTACATGTACTATAAAATAAAACCCTAGCCCACCGAAGCCCACTGCAGCCAGCATCACCGATTGTTTGTTTTACTTGAGAAACAATAAGTGATGTCCCTAGGAAGATCTTGCTAGATAAATTAAAAAACATACATGTATATACTTTCGGGTTTCCGGCCCCCTTGTCATCAGTCCTACCGCCATATTCAGTATACTAGAAATGTCCCGACAAAATTTTTTGCATCACTTTACTGACTATCACTATCACTAACTGTAGTGGGATTTCTCCCTGACCGTGACATTGTATTATGAATCAATATTATATTGAAATGGAATTATCAAAGACAGCTTGCTCTCCTTCTGGAGTCTCTCATGTTTTAGTCCTAGGCTGAATCTCTGGCTACTGGAAGGTTACATCACTAGAAAGCATTGTCACTGAACAGACTAGGACGGAGCTCCACCACTAATATAATATATCCCGGAGCCCGTACAGAAGTTGTTCTCTATAATTGAAGCCTATACTATGGCACAGCAAGTCAGCATTGTAGTTATCTACCCTATGACACTTAATATCACAATGCTACATAATTTATATATTAATGAACAATGCTTAATAACTCTTAATAGCTCTGCTATTGCTACCAATTAAATCTAAGCATATTTTGAATGTATGCAATGTTTCAAGTTCCTGTGTTTCTGTCTAACTGCGTAGATGTGCAACTTGACAGCGTTTCCAGCAACTATAAACAACAACCAGCAGGGGGTGTGAGACTGAAGAACAGTCACCAACGACAGGGCTGTTAGCGCCCGGTCTAAGGAGCATAGCACAGCAGGTGTGCAAAAATAGGTCTCAACACTTTCCCAAAGCTCCAACCAGCCAATAGAAACAAGCCAACCAGCTAATGTGAGAGTTGTTTCTCTGACAATCCTGGTCGGCAATGATACCCCAGGCCAGTTTGCATCAGCCTGAGCAGGCATATATGGGACTGAACGTAATAAGGCAGGATGAAGTATTAGAATCAACAAAGTGTATTCTATAAAGGGTGAAAAGAGTTGCTTGACAGGAGACACTGCTCAATAGCCTAGTAGATCCAAAGGAGAGAGCAAGATGTCAGTTAGCTGCCAGGATGTGGAGAGCTACCAGATGAGGTAGAAACAAAGACAAGATACATATAGGAAAAAGTAATAGCTGATTTCAATTGCGTAAGCTGCTAAGATTTTACCGGTATTGAGTTCTGATTTAAAGAGAACAAAAGGCATTGGGAGGACGAGCTTCGTAGACTTGATAACTCTGCCTTAAAGGTGGTTGGAGGACCGGCAACTGCAGAGAAACAAGTGAATGTATTAATACAGGATGCTAGGCCCCTTTGAGAGATAGCGGATTGAATAGCTGAAAGATTGGCAGGGATAGTAATTAGTTGCCCTTCGCCAAGTAATGGGAGGGCATGTAGTGGAATTTTCCCTGGGTAGTGGCATTAAATTTGTATTACGTATCCATTGTATTACAGTAGTATGTTCATCTTCAAATTACCAGGTACATGGTACCAGGCACCAGGTACATGCTTTCTTGGCTTGTCTGGTCCAAGCAGGTCTGCATGTTCTGGTTTGTGCCGGCTTGTGCAGATGTGTGCCGGCTTGTGCAGTCTTGTGCCAGCTTGTTATTTAGTATGCAAAGAGAGCTAGAAATTGTATCAATCAGTCTTGTTCAGGAGCTCACTTTGTACATTAGCACTACTTGTACGTTTATTGTTACTTTACGTTATACAGAAAAAGGATAACACTAGAACACACTCATTCATCTTCCTTGACAGCCTGGAATCCTATAATATAATTTATGACCGTGCCTTTAAGGCAGCAAGCATGAACTATTACAATACATAGTAGCAGATCGTTGCAGCAAAATTCAGGAGTATAAATGATCAGAATCTTGATCATTTGACTGCCCGTTAATCATCGATCTTTGAACTGCCTATTATTTGATCAGGATCTGATTACTTGATTTGGGAACCTTGATAAGTATAGTGTCAATTGCTTGATTGGAGAACTATCCATTGGTAGCAAATGCAAAATTTAATAAGTTACGTCATATAAACAATGCCAGTTATATGGCAGTTTTCCTCCAACATGTGAATATTAGCGATTTAATTCATCGGTACTTAGGTTACTGACACTGCCTTCTTTGCCTGCCAAAGGAGACCTACGTCTCCCAAGCAAATTCGTAAGTATTCATTGCAGGTGAATCAAATCGCCAAAATGCATGTGTTGGTGGAAAAACTGTCATATTATGCCATTTTGAAAGCTATCTCTAGTATCTACAATATTATTAGTAGGCCTATGTTTGATTACTTCGAATGGTAGATTAGGCATAGGTTGTTCCATCTCTGCCAGCATTTGTAATTTAGGATTCTCCATCTCCCAGTCTGGCAATCACTCTGAAGCATTTACCACAACTTCCAAATACTCTCTGTGCCGCTATCTTCAGCAGTAATAAGTTTAGAAAAGAAACTGTTGTATTTGTCTACAATAAGAAAAATAGCAGTAAATCCCTGAATCCCTGTTAAGAATCAGTTCTGGTGAGCTCTTCCATATTGACAGTCAATAAACACAATAATAAATTTCCATCGCATTTCTGTCCTAGTCAAAATGTACAAACGCGTTGGCATAGAAATGGAATCTTCTACTGCAGATAAACCTAAAGATCAAATTACTGCTAGACAATTTACATTAATTCTACCTACATGTGTAATAGCCAAAGTTGGTATTGTTTACTGCAGTTGTTTGATTAGATAGAGTTTTCAGCCCACTGATTGTAGTAATAATTGATAATGAATCTATGTATTATCAAGATCTTTTGGTTTTATGTCGTTTTATGTTTAGTCAATCAATAATCGAAACAAGATTGAGATTCAAAAGAAAAAACGATTGTTCAGCACAATAGCACTGCGGCTATTTGAAACCGAAATATCAGAATCAATACTGCACCCACTATCAATAGAGCAATCAGTGCACTGACAACTCCAGCTATTATTTGATACAATTAATGGCTATGAATCAAATAACCATTGGCCAAATATCATTGAGAAAAATTGCCATCTAAATTATCACTTTCCACTTATATTATCATTTTTTCGCGTCTCGAAATTCACGTCTGACTCGCAGCCATTCATTTAATAAAATAACCGCAAGCGAACTTTATATCTTTCGTAACTCGACAGGGCGATAGCATCACCACCCTCAATAATACTGCTCCCAAATGAATTAAATGATCACTTCCAGTAATGTCAACTTATAAATCAATACAACTCCCCTGAAATATCCAGCAATATTATCCGTTCTTTGTGAGTTCATTTGATAACACTGCTTCGTAATTAAATTAGGTTCCATATCTTGCTATAACCATCCACAATTGTCCCCATCACAATGGCCTTAGCCATTTACCTAAGTTTGCTTCCAAGCCTAGTTGTCAAATTAACACTTTTAAACTGCCAACCCAATCTTAACCTGCTGGCCAAAGCCACAAGACCGCCATAGAAGCAAAAATTAAATAAATGTACCGAGTACTCACATTGCCTCTTGGTTCCTCTCTCGACTCCACACTACCTGCCGTTATTCTCCTGCAGCTCAATATCCTCTTTATACTCCTTATTCTCCTCAGCAAAAATTTGTAGGTCCGCTACTCTGTGATGACGGTATTAGAATGACTGGGCGCATGCATTGTGCTTTCCTATAAAGCTGTAGCCAGCTTTGACCGGAAATCCCTCACTTCTGATCAAACAGTTTCGTTTGGTTCTGTCGCGGCTTACACATAGAGGTAACGAGTGGCAAGCTACAGCACATCAGTAAGGTGACTCAACCAAAAAGCTTATTTCCTGTGGCTAACGCATATTTTTTCTACCTGCTAGGGTCTGTATGTGATCCGAAATGATTTCCGTGTCGGGTCTCACTGAGAAAATGTTCAAGATCAGGTACTCAATCCGGAAGGCATCTCTTAAGCATGCCAGCAAGCTAAGCACAAAATTGAGCAAGCACATATAGGACTGGGGTATCTGGGAACTTGGGGACTCATATGGGGTACTCGGACTCAAGACACTGTGAAAGGTGAATGAGTAGCAAGTACATTACACTGAGCGTTGATATTCTACCAATGTGAACGGTAAAGGGCTGTTTACTAATAGCCTATTACAAGTACATGACTTCCAAGTTCTAATGTGTAACATTTCGTTTCAATTATCTGCTCCTTTATTTGGTATAGCTTGAACCAGAGCCGTCCGTATATTGATATACGGATACTATATTAAGATCTTAATAAACGGCTCTGCTTTAGCTATACATGCTATAAAAAGTTAAATTTATCATTTAGAACAAAAATATGACAACTCCAGTAACTTGTGTTTATAAACTGCTTTAGTACTACAGAGTAAAATATATATTATAAAGAATCACTGACAACTATGTAATTCAGTATATCGCAACGAAAGATCTAGGTATGTATATATGTACGGCAGGTAGATCTAGGTATGTATATATGTACAGCGGGTAGAGATTGCGTGTATCAGTATATAAAATGTACACAATAAAAATAACATACTTCAAATGCTATTAATAGCCAGCAGTTATGATTGGGCCTCAATGCAAATAAATTGTGATAAACAATTTTGTTCACACTAATATATGATTTAGAATAAAAGACTTCACAGCATAAATTATTAAATAATAATCATGTGTCTACCAGCTACATTGGCACAATACATAGTTACGTTATGCTAATTTTACATCTGACCATTTTGGCCTCTTTTGAGGTAGGGTATAGGGAGGGTTTATTTAATCCATGCGGACTTGTAAATAGTTCAGGGACACTGAAAAACAAACACCGATAGTCAAGATGGAGATTTACATATTGGCATAGTTTAGGGGAGGGGACATCCCTGCTACTCTACACATATTGATCTAACAAAGTGTTGCAGAGAAAGCTAATGTGTACTTCACAGGACAGATTACGAAATAACTACACCCACATCCCACAGAGAACAGACGCATGCGCAATACATGTACTTACTTGACACGATATGTGCTGACTATTTGCTATCATGGTTCTATTTATCATCAAAGACTGGCGGCAAACACCAGTGAAAATCTAGCAATCATTTCACCATTTCACACCGAATTTAATAACAGCAGTGGACATAGTTAACTCAATGCAAGTGTCACCTCTGCCTATCAAGAGTTTGAGTCTTGCAAAACTCCCAAACCCCAAACATCAACAATATAGATATGGAGTTTGGGGTTTTGCCAGACTCAAAAAATTGATAGATGGATGTGAAACTTTCATGGTTAATTTGATAGTCCAAGTATATATGTATGCGGTGCTTCAGTGGAAAAAATATTAATCTTAGAAACCACACCATAATAATTATGTTGGACGGTTTAACCGCTGTCATGATGAGATTCTCTGCAACCTGTATGTATTTAGCAGTCGTCTTGTGCAGATCTCATTAAATGTACCCATAGCTCTCCAGCAACTAGAGTTCCTAGCAAAGTTAGAGCCATGCTGCGTTGGTATGGATTGTTACTTTCATGCAAATGTTAGATTGGCAATTTGGTATCAATTGAGACTTTTTTACTAGACACAGGAGTCTTCTCTGTTGGAGACATTTTGTCCATTCTAGCTTTGGAGGAAGAACCAGATCCGTGACTACTAGACATTACTGATGCTGTGTTAGGTGCTTTGGTATGACTGGCCGGATAGTCAGAATGTTGCTCCAATTGTAATTTTAAATGCTCCGCAGTCAAACCGGTATTGGGTTCATTAGCGGTAGCTTTTACATCAGAGGTAGTGGTGGAGGAGGCATCAGAGTTATTTGCATCGGCATGAGCCGACTTAGATTTGGGATAGTTATGACATGCCCCAACCTCTTTGTCTACAACAATGCAAAAATTAAGAACCAGAAAATACAATGGGACATCAAAAGACTGGGAGCATCTAAATATGTACATTAATGGCGAGATATAGATACAATATTAAAGTTCTTCTACAGTTTTAAAATACTGTGTTGTGATTGGTCCCCTAAACTATTTAAATACTGTGTCCTGATTGGTCTCCTAAATTATATAAAAACCGTGTCGTGATTGGTCTCCTATTTAAATGCTGTGTTGTAATTGTTCTCCTATAGTCCCTAAAGGTTAATTGCAATTTCAGGACACTAGTACAAATTGAAGTTTAGATGAATTGGTTACATACAATACAAAGAAGTGATAGAGATTGGTTATATTGGATAGAGATTGATTCCATGGGGGTAGTAGGTACAGAGTGCTGACAACTCTACTTGGCACACCAATCTTATAATATTGGATTTATAAATCAATACATGACCACTCCCATATTTCAATCAATTGAATCTTTTTAGAGCTTCATTTAATTTTATAATTCTACACTTCTTGAAAGAGACAGGTTGATGAAAATGTTGTCTCCGCTATGCTATATTGCTGTTGGCAGCGTTAAGTTGTGAGCATCACATAAAATCAACAATAGTTGCTAATATTGCAGGATTGGAGTACGGCATGATGGGAGTAAATAGGAGTTCGGTAAAATATACCGCAGCGAAATCAATATAATTATAATGTAATACCCAAGTCACAATATTACACACGTAAAGTAACAATGACAGTACAGGTTTCCCATAGGTCCAACACCACGCTCTTCGTGATAAGTAAAGGCGTAACTTGTTAGCCTACCCTCTTAGATGCGGAGTAGGGTTGTTGTATGGTCCAACCTATCCAGTAATGTTTTTGAAAATTGTTTTGTTTATGGATGGATTCTGATAAGATGAAAACGTTTAGCTTGAAACTTTTTAGAAGCACCATTTCCATAAAATATAGAAGATATATGAAAAATAGAATATTAACTTTTGACTCGCAAAAATAATTTACCTAATATAGGTCTTGGTCTGAGAACATTATATTTAGTTTGACCAAAATATTTAAGATTTTCACCTGCTAGCCTGAGTTTTGCTGAAATTATAGTGTAATATTGAGTGGTCTGTAAAACCCACCATAGATTATTATGCGTGTACTTTGCCCGTCGTAATTTTCAGTGTTCAATAAAATCAGCAACCAATTAAACGGCTAATAATACAATTTTAGAGGTATTCTTGGCGAGTCGAGTTCATTTTTTGTTTCACTACATTACAGTTTTTCAGAGCGCGTTACATAATTATTAAATATAATTATAATTATTATGATTTGAAAATACTTTTTGATCAGTTAGAGATGATTTTTATCTGCATTTCTTATATATATTATTATATACAGCTTTGCGTTCTGGGCATCGTTCTTTCCAGGTTCAAGCCAAACATTTCCTCCGTATCAGTCACCTATGAGAAAATTACGATAACTGGTTAGACCAAGCAACAACAGAACCCCATCAGAATGTGGACAAAGTGGTTAAGTGAGGTAAGGATGATGGACCTGGACCTCCCCACACAGAGCCTGCATTAACGTTAGGTTACTACAGTAGATGAGCTGTTAGTAATAAATATAGCTTACTAGAAGGTGCCTGGTTAGTACATGTATATGAGTTAGTGTGAGGTAGTATATTGGTAGTAGAGAAGTCAGCTAGCGTAGGGTAGCAGCGAGGAGGTGGCAGCCAAGTGCTGCTGCAGCTGTCATAAGACTCTACAAAGCATAGGGTAACAGTAACAACAGACAGCTTACACCGTAATTCTCTATTAACACTACACTTACACTACTGATATGGGAACCCCTATTAATATTGTGATCTAAATTTAAGAGTTGTCTTTCCTGTCAAATAAGCTGGATAACTGAGAGGGGCGAACTCCCACTAACAAATTATAAATCGAGGTTGGTTCTTGGCGACAGCACGCAAAATAAAATAAAATGCAAATAAGTTTGGATTAGTTAAATGTGCACTAGCACCATTATGTGTACATGCTCAGGCTGATACTGAAGTATTTATATGAACTAGTTCAATGAGAAAGAATAGCTTGTGAGAATCACAAAAACGGGCCGAGTTCCTTCTCGGTAGCCTCAGGTTACAACATGACCATAACAGCCCCGTAATAGCCCCATAACAACATGAATAAATTACATTGTAATAGGATGGATGGCATAACTGCAATCAGGGTATGCAAGAAGGAAAGTTGAGTGATTAATACAGGAAATATAAAGGAGTTAGATCTCTAAATGTATTATTATGGCTTCTCGAAGGTCAAGCCCCAAGATTGGACATGCAATAGATTATTCTGAAGATA
>JAOQGN010228984.1:0-10583 GCA_027564295.1 Himantozoum antarcticum | reverse complement strand
GTTTCATGTATTTGAAAAGGTTGTGAATTAATACATAATCTGTTTGAGGTGATCAACTGTCTTTTTCTGTGAGTAAATCTGTGTTTAAAAATCAACCTGTTAGATTTTGTGATTTTGCTGCCGCCCTACCACCCCCACCATTCACCCCTTTGCCTCTATCGGAAAACCAGATATATTAATACATATTGACTACGGAAGCCCTATGCTCCAAATCTTTGTTTGGTTGCTTAGCTATACAAGTGACTGCATTCAGAAACATTGTTTTCAGAAATCAGCTGATTGAAGCCACGCTGTTTTGTTTACGTGACAATGGAGGGCGGGTTGTGGGCGTGGCTTCACTACAACTTGCCTTTTCATTGGTCTGTCTGTAACTTAGTAAACAAAATACGTGCACTGCAACAGCTGTGCGAGTTGTAAATTGCTAAATTGACTCAGTTTATTGCATTGAGTCACTCTTGGCAAACTAGCTGCAATCTCCCTACTACTGTCAACATTTACATACCCAGATAGAACTCGTCAGCCTGCTTGCAATGGCAGAGTTAGGTTTATCTACTTCCAGTTCGAATACTGAGATTGTCTCTGCTGCAAGTGCAAATGAAATAATCGAACAACAAGACGAGGAAGGTAATGAAAGCATGGAGCCTAGTGCAAAGAAGGCTCGATTGCAGGGGCCACCAGTTGGGACCACTACATGCTTAGAAGAGAGACTGAGTGGAATTCTGTGTTGCACAGTTTGTCTAGATCTACCCACAGTTGCAATGTTTCAGGTAGCTGAATTTGCTGTGTTACTTGCATAACAGCAACTGTCCATGTTTAATTCATTATCTATAAACTTACAGTGACACAATTTCATGAGTTTGAGTCATGCCATACTATACATTGTGGTACTAGTCTACTACGCACCCAGTGGTACAAACTGTACACCCTTCATCATCCCTATCTCCTTGCCCCGTCCTTGCTTCTTAGTGTCACTCCGCTACTGCTGACTGAAGCCCTCCATTGTGCTTCTGTTCTCTGACTGTCACTGACAGTCTCAGAAATCTTTGTCTTGCCAAATGTACTGAACAAGTAACTTTAGAAGTAATCCATACCCGTTTGTTCCTGAAAATTTGTCGCACAAGCCCATGTGAGAGTCTGTCTATGCTTGCTACCCTCTGGTATCAGGTCTCCATCCACCACTTCATTGTGAACTCTGTTATGAAATTATTCATATCCATTATTTGGAAATAAGAGTACTAGGTGGATGTGATGGCATTTAAAGTTGCTACCACATTCATAATCCTCAAACGGTGAAATATGATGCTGTAAGCAGTGACCCTGACCGCTTGAAGCTTTGAATAATATATATATCATTGTCGTAGTAACTCACTTGTAATAGTGAGTTACTATATAAAGTTATGGCAGTTCTCTATTTCACTCACGTTTTAATAGTTAGCGTAGTCGAATGTATCTCAATTGTTATATTGTTATTTGTACTATGCTGTTGTTTATACTTTTGGTTTTCGCATCAATGAAAGTTTAGGGGTCTATGTCTTATCAGACAGTTATACTTTATACCACGTTTTGAATGAAATGTTTTCTAATTAATGAGCTTTAATGAGTGAGACCCCAATATGACTGTGTTGCTCTAGTATGATTCTATCTCTATGCTCACGAATGTGCTATATTATACTATAAAATATAAATACTCTCTTTTTACTGTAATATATATATGATATATATGGTATTTTAATTTTCCTAACAAGTAATTATAGATTTTCATACCAAATGCATCGTAACCGCTAACGATCTGTTAAACTTTATCATTTTGTTGTTTCAGTTTTTCCGCTATTTATGTATTTTTTATTTTAGTAACATCAACAGTAATAACTAAGATCGAGATGTTTGCATTAATGATCATTTTAAAGTTTAGTGGTGAAGGATTTGGATGCCAAATTCCAAGTATGCACCATTGATATGCAGTACGCACTGATGTCTTTTCAACCCTATCTTGTGACTGACCGACGGTCACTACCTTGTCAGTGAATCCACAAGCCACATGACTGCATAAACCACATGACCAGTATTATAGAAGACCAATCCTATTATACATGAAATTTGAGAGTTGAATGTACACAATAATAAATAATTACTTCGCTGTAGATGCTTAATATGTGATGTTAAAGTAACAGCTTTGACAATTAGCCGAAAATGACAACAATTAGAACATGCTAGCCTACTATAATTTATCTCAGGATACCCATGTGTACATGGTTGTATTAGTAGAGTTGTCATCTCCTGTGCACAGAATGGCACAACGATGCCTTTTTGCATCGGGTACGAGTGGTTCAGTCTACTGTTTTGCAAATCAGTACTTACTAGGAGCTGGTGGTGAGAGTTTTTGGGTCAATGTTAGTCCGAGTTTCCAAACCTTTTGCGGCATGAACAGATATGTGTGACACATATCTGATCACGCCTGCGAAAAGCTTGGAAATCCAGGTTAGATCAATGTGGGAATATGTGCTAGTTATGAACAGGGCGGATTCTTCTAGAATGCTCTGTTACCACTGCCAGTCCGATGCAGCAAGGGTGGGGTTAAAGAGTAGCCCTAAACTATTTTAGGGGTATGCAGGTTTTATAGTTCTAGCACCACCAGCATTGTGGCATTGCCAGGATGTCAGCCTCTGCAACACACACTACAATGCTATGAATGGCATGTAAACTGCAGATTTAGGTCAAACTCACAGCATTGCATATGTATGCATCTGTCAGATATAAACCAGCTGATCATGCGCATAGTAAAGTTTGGCAATGGTCCAAGAATTCTATTGAGTTATTTTGCATGTTTTATCAGTAACATAATCAATAGCATTTATTCAAGCTGGGAATGAATTGGGTTTGCACAAATGTGCTTGTCTGCATTTGTATGCTTGATTAAACTATGGGACGCTTAACAGCATGACCTTAACGTAGCAAGGGTTCCATGGTTCCGACAGACGTGAGGGGATATGTATGAGAGGTGAGAAAAGGAAGTTCCCAACGCACATACTTCACGCCTGTAGAAGGCTTTGAAAAACAGGCCCCTTTCAATGCTGCCCGGATGCGGTCGAATCCATGTCTCTTCGCAAATTACAGTTCGAAAAAGAGTGAGAACCTAAGATACTACTAAACTGGGGGCAACTATGTGTGTGGATCCAACTCCAAACCACAATCTAGAAACGGCCTATTTCCGACTGTAATTTTCGAAGTGTCTGTATTCTGGGGAGTACTGACAGTTTGGTGTTTGGAGGTTGCAGTTTGGATTGGGACATATAGTTAAGCCCCGTCCATTGCCAAAGTTGCCTAGCCCACGGCACCCTTTGTTGAACCAACATCTGCGAACCGTCGCGGATTAATAGTGGAGCAGGGGAAGGAAATTAAAACATCAACCCAGGCCCAAATTTCAATCTCGTGCCCCAAATAGTTTTCAATAACAATTGGGTATGAGTTATGAGTAAACATTATTTTTCAAACTAGACATGTTTGATTCGTAATTCATTGAGTTGTCTCCTTTTTGCAAACTTATTGCAATCGATAAAAGACTAAACGGTCGACTAAACGATCATCAAATTTTACCGGGTGATAACATTATCTATGTAGAAGTAAACTCTGCCACACAAAACTCACATCAAAGTAATACTGGAGGAAAGTTTTGGATCTTCGTTGGAAAGAAACCGATCTGATACAACCGTAACACCATAATTGTAATAAGCAGCTTTTGCTCGGCATGTCGGTGTATGCCAAACACACCATGCTTGCATGTCGGTGTATGCCAAACACACCATGCTCGGCATGTCATTGTATGCCAAACACATATGCAATGGCCAATAGTTCCAAAAATTACTCATCACTACTTACGACTACAGAAAAATTCATATTTGTATCATTGAACTTAGCACTCCAAAAAATATATAATGCTCATGCATTATCAGTATATTATGTTATGGACACAGTATAGAATTTTTGTTTGCCGTTAAATTGTATAGTTTCATTAGCAATACGAGGTTTGATAGAAGAACTCAGTGAAAGTGAAATATATCCAGTAATAATGTGAGTGACAACTGATGACAATAATCACTTGCATAACCACATAAGTGCTATCAAGCATCACATCCAAAACTACCAGAATAGTATGTAAAAAAGTAAGAGCTGTCAACTGTCGTCCCACTGTCCCTTTACATGAATGCTAATTTTGAGATGAATGGTTACATCCATATGCATAATTTATAGCTATTATTGTAATTCCTAAGATATTCTGTTTACCAGCTGATGGTAAGAAAAATGGATAAATTAGGCCCTAGTCAGTAATACCTAACACAATATAATATCGCATAGCCAATCCTGGTATTTCAAATTAACTTGAAATTGTCTTCTCCTTCATGTAATCTGGTTAAGAAAGGACAACTTCCATATATTTGACACGATGCTGAAAATAATAATGGCAATAATATATATATATATATATTACCAATTATAGATAAATCGGTGCAGCTATAATAATTATGCCACAAGCATGTCCAAGATAAAGGTACATAGTGTCATTAATAGTAGTGACCAAATCTTACCCCAAACCTTTTTTCCGACGTAATAAAAACCTTTTTATCAACTGGATATATATTTTTATAAAGTGTGTCATGCTTGAATGTAAACATTTTATAATGTTGGTTGGGTGTTTCTTTTGCAGTGCTTGAATGGACATCTCATGTGTGCAGGTTGCCATGCCCATCTTATTGCTGATAGCAGACTGCGAGATGAAAATGCTACGTGCCCGAACTGTCGTTGTGATATCAGAGAAACCAGCTGTGTAAGAAATCTAGCAGTGGAGAAGGCGTTGAGTGAATTACCAACAGAGTGTATATTCTGTCAGTCCAAGCTACCAAGAAATCAAATTGAGCATCATCAAAATTCTCTCTGCAGAGAAAGGTACAAACTACACATAGTGTTGCTGTGTAAACAGTGTAAGGCTGCGCAACTTCGCTATTTATTATCAATCACTGTGACTTGTTTGCAGTAGATGTTAATTATAACTATTACTATTTGATCTTGCTGAGTTTCATTTTGACGTTAAAGATGCAACTCTCACATCCTCAAAGTTTAGTACGATCAGAAAATTATGCTCGACTATTAGACTGACAATCATAGAATTATTATGCAATGCTTCTGTGGGGTTTTTCTGGCTGCTCCACTAGTGGTGTAATGACAGATTAATTCCATAGTTGTCCCCAAATCAAATTCATCTCCCAAGAGGGCATTAGAATTGTCTGCTTGTAAGTATGTAATGATTAATTTGGAACCTGCATAAATAATATTGACTATGATAATATTATACAATAATATTATACATGTATGTAAATTTGTAATGCATATACAATATATTTTCCAAAGTGCTATTGTAGTAACATGCAAAGTATTTCTGTTGCATAACGTCACACAGGAGGACATACCGTCACATAGGAGGACATACCGTCACATAGGAGGACATACCGTCACATAGGAGGACATACCGTCACATAGGAGGACATAACATCACATAGGAGGACATACCGTCACATAGGAGGACATACCGTCACATAGGAGGACATACCGTCACACAACTAGCCATTATGGGTTGTAGTCTACTCTACGACACTTTGTGGCAACAGTATATTTTTGCAAGTTAATAACAATGGCTAGAACTTTCGAAAAATTCATTTGTTTATGTGCATGACTGTATGCAAGAGTAGTTTATGAAACACGCCGAGAAATCACTGTTTTTAGCACTGAGAAAATATATCCATATAAATCATGCCAATTCTATTTCTCAATACTTCAAATCCATACACAATATCATATTACAACTGATGGCCTCATTATTTTGCAGAATAAGTGGTTGTCGATTTGAGAGAATAGGATGTATATGGAAGGGACCCTTTCACGAATTACAAGGCCATGAAACAGAGTGTGCTCATCCCAACAAGCCAGGAAGTGAGCTCATTGACGCTATTACAGCTATTGATGCTAAGAATTACGGAGAATTGACTTTGTATAGAAATATATTTGACCTTTTGTCATTCCAGAAAATTGCTCAGTCAGGTAAATAAAACTATTTATTGATAATGTCAAGTACTCTTTGTTACATAATATATATTATAATAAATAGGTTAATTATCATAATTTAATTTTCAAGTAGTGCTGCTCATACTTACTTGCCAACTCACTCTGATTACTTCTCATCTGAAACTCCTCAATGAATAGTTGAGTGTATCCTATAATAACTATCTGTATATCTGCCTGTATTAATGTCCTGTATCGCTAAATGCATGGCTGTTGGACTCACCAATTTGATGGTCGGTGCTTTCAAGCTGTGCTGGTTTACATTGCAATTTTTAAATTCATCATAAATAATATTCTTAATTGTTCTCTTTACTACCCACTGGCTATTCATTGATCTCTGAACTAATCATGCTTAAACCTCATACAAAGAAGCGTTATGTCTACAAGTTTACATGTTGCGTTTGTCCTTGACATGATGCATCGGCTCCTAGTTGATACTGTTGTAGATCCTCAGCTCAAGCCCTACAGAACTGATGATTTTGTTACGAAACTCTTCTATGAGTCGGCCAGATTTTCGGCTCTTGGCAGTCAATGGGTGCTGAAGGCAACAATCAGCGAAGAGGTCAAAGACCCCACAATGGTGTCTGAGAGAAACATTAACTATACTCTTGTACTAAAGAGTCGGGCTAGCAATCCCATTGATATACACTATCTTGTACTCAAAGGGCCACATTCTAACTATAAGATAAAGCCGGCCATTTACAGACATGAGTTTAGCGCAGATGCTACTGAAGCACCAAGTAGACAACTGTTGGTTGAAGACGCGATAGAGTGTAACAGGATACTGTCACACCGTGTTATAAATCTAAGGGTACTCATGTTTCAGGTATCTAAAGATTAAATGCAGCATAACCCTGATATCAATAATTATAGTTTAAATTATATTTCATAGTGGCGTTATATATGTGCATGCACATGTATATTATTATACTTTGAATTACATTTTATATGCTTTTTAAAGCTTATAGTAACAATTACTAACAATATGCTTTAAACTTATAGTAACAATAATTATACTTGTATATCGAAAGATGCTTTACTAATAATTGTAAATTATAGCATTTCAATTTGAGAGAATTTTATTCTTTTTATGGCCAGTGTTTCATTATCGTAGTAATAGGAAGCTTGTATGATAATTATATAAGTTTTGTTCGCATTTCATTTATTACCTGAGTTGCTTCAAGTGACTAATTATGGAGTTGACCACTCCATGGCTGCAATTTGTGCTGCAACTCGTCGTGTGAAACTGTCTGCACACCAGTTCTCTCCACAGAGATGCTTTCTTTCGTATGACAATAGAGGATGGCGTATTCATGTGGTAGATAATATATTTAATTATCAGAAAAAATAATTTGTGTCTACCAGATAAGAGATAACCCATCCAGGTATATTCAGTTTATTCACCGATATGACCTCAAAGTTACAACGTTCAAGCATCTTTAGATACCTTTAGTTCTCTGTGGAAAGATCCAGTGTGCCTGCATTGTGACCAAGCTGTACAAATTAACCAGTGTATTTAGGTTTGATGATGAATATACTTGTACAGCAGAAACTAACTGCATTTAGTAATCCCATTCTGTGTTTACTCGTTTTAGCGACGTTGTCGGCAAGATAGCACGTCATCGAATAGTAGTGATATCAGTTTCTAGGATATACCAAACAATTGTATTTATTTCTGAGGTAGAGATTCTCATTTGTCTTTGTTAGCTGGGATGGCAGAGCTAGAGCTCTTCTTACTACCGCTCCATATGTGCCATGCCTTTTCTCATGAAGAGCTATAGCTATAATATTTAACCATAGTTGTATCCATTTTCATTGTGGTTTTGTTGTCATAATAACATAATTTAAATTTAAATATTTTTAAATTTAAATTGTTATAAACTGTACTATATTAGGCAAATTATTATAGACCACTAATGTTAGGCAAGTTGCCTCTTTACTGCGATAACGTAGCGTATTCTAATTGCAATGCCTTGATACGAAATTATTTCTAAATATTTGAATTTGGAGTTTTCTATTCTGAGAGAATTCCAACTTGCTAATATTTTTGTTGAGATATTTATTGGTAGCATAAGTTATTATGGCATCGCTAACATTTTACTTTCGCGTCAGCATGCGTCCTAATTATTTAAACTAGCTGTTCTTTTACATTACAAGAATTAAATGTGCCGTTTTATTTATTTTACTAAGTTACAGTAAATAAATCTGTATTACTAATACTTCAAAATATCGTTATTTATTCCATGTATACAAATTTATTATTATCATTTTGTTCAGCATATTTTGTTTTTACCACTATTGACTAATTATCTGAATAACTGTTTCACTATTTCAGCTCTTGACATAAATTACTTATTCCGAGACTTGAATTTAATTCTAAATTGCAAATGAATGACTCCCAACACAAATTATGTAGAGTATTTCAAGATGTCAAGTGTAAGGGGCTGTTTTGTTACAATACACAAGAGTATGCACATTGAGCTGTTAACTACAGGTTCAATTCCTCGTCTAATTGCATGTGCTTTCATCTACCTATCCCAGTATTGATGAACGGTGAAGTGTTTGGTTGCCAGGTAGCCGATACACCCGGCCGGTGTAGCATTGTTACCCAGTAGCATGCGAACTTTGTGCAATGTACATTTATCTGCACGCTGCCAGAGTAATTGGAATGAAGGCTGTGATAGAATGATTTTATCTTGTATATTTCTTCTCACAGGCGCTTTACTGAAAGTTGCTATCGTAAATGGTGCAGACATAGATGAAGGTAATATAACCACCGTCGTATGCATATCGCTATTCACCATTGAGTTAACTCGATGGTGTATCACCATAGAGTTATCTCTATGGTGCATCACCATTGAACTATCTCTAAGGCGTATACTAGCTACCATAATTACTTGTGGGCTGCAGATGTCAAGGAAGTAAAATTATGCAATTATTTAGATTGAGTGCAAAGTATTTGCAGTTTTTCCAGCTTAGTTTTAGATTATGGTTGGGGTTCTCAGCTTAGATGTGACAGAACTTGACAAATAAAAGGGCTAATCTGCCGTCTGATATTCTGTCTTGGAACCCTGCCTATCCCAAAAAGGTGCAAAGGTACATCTCTGTCTCAATTTTTTATATTAATATCAATAAAGTGAAATTGACGGAACCGCTGCAGTCACATTTACTGGGTTTCTATTCCAATCAAGGATATAATTATACCCGAAATACAAGTAGTATTATAATACATATGGTTCGGAGTCATCTTACCTTGAAGTTGTTACTATTTAGTTATATATGGCGTTATATTATCATTATTATTACTAATATTATTTATTAGATAATAATAATGATTATATACTATTTGCTTTGTATTGCTTTTGGTGATAATTCAATAGCTGAGCTAGTCCAGGGAAACCTACCTTGCCTCAAATATTTCACCCGCTGATCAGAACACATGAAGCAACTTTAGAGCTAAGAATCTTGCCAAGGATTCTTAACAGAGATAATTATTTTTTCCTCAACGGGACCTCACATGCATGATGCTGTGATCTTACCACTTAACCACCCCTTCTGCATGCTACATGTATCTGATGGGATTAGTTTAAAATGTATACTGAAATTTCTGTTAAGATGGCAATATTTGTCTTTGACATGCTTTGTTTTTGTGGATTGGCTGACACTACGAGCCATGCAGAACAAAGACAGGCTAGCAATATTATTGTTGCTCATCAATACAAAGCTGAAAGCATAATATTGACAAAATTTTACGTGGTATTGGTGAGCATCAGCTTATGCAATTATCTTTACATCTCCCCTACATAATTATTAATTAATAATAAATGTCTGCTTGAAACAAGTATTGGCGATTCCTAAACACCTAACACCATTTTGCAATAATGTTACTATTAATAACATTATTGAATGTGGAGTTTATTGGTACATTCTGCCTTGTAATAATAGCAATGCTTCCACTTATAGCCTATTTTCTGGATGATTTATGCTACAAGGTAGTGGGCCCTCTTCATTCCCTCACAATAAAGCTCATAGACAGAACAGACTTGGAGGATGGAGAATATCATGTACCATCTCAGGATATTGACTGCTTGATTACGTTCACAAGGTGTTTGGCTTTAAATTTATTTATACTCCTGTATGTTCGAACTATAATTACTCTACATGTTTATACCTTTGACATTTGCACTATTTGACTAAGGGGTGGTGCGTTTTATGATTTTGTGTCTGTACAACTGTCAAAATGTATAGACACGCTCAACGTCAATTGATATAATAACCAAGCAGAAACTGCTAATTAAGACAACAAGATAGTATTAAATAATTATGTACATGTACAAAGCTTTATTTTGCGAACCGAAAGTTATGGTGCACATATACAATATGTATGTTTTGTATTAGTATAGTGTGTATTTATTTAACACAAGATTTGAGATCCGTTGAAAAATTAAATTTGCAATATCTTGCATTATTGC
>JAOQGN010228873.1:0-10583 GCA_027564295.1 Himantozoum antarcticum | reverse complement strand
CTGATACTGGCAGATGATTCTACACTGGTACAGTCTGCAGGCCAAGAGCTGCTGAACAAAAGGAGAATGGTAAGAATGCATCTACATAACAGTATGCATTATCTGTACTACTGACTTTATAGGCTGGCTCACGTCCCAGTGGCTCTAGCATTTCCAAATCTTGCAGCTGGCCAGAACCAGGCGCCACCAGATGGCACTCCACATCTGGGTATCGTGCTGGCATTCTGGCCTGTCTCCGAGGTCTTTCTGTGGTTGGCAAGGGTGTGTCACTTTCTGGTTAATTGTCACGCTCTTTGCGGAGCAACTTCTCTAGGGCCATTTTCCACGGGGGAAAGTGAGCGGATGCAGGAGCCGTCTCTGGCAGACTGGGTTTTTTGGTAATTTAATTGAAAGGGGGATAATCACCGACGGAGTAGTTTCAGCCGGTTCCAGTGTTTCTAGTACTTTAGGGGCCGGCATTTCCGGTAAGTCTGGCATCTGTTGTGCAGGTAGAACCGCCCTAGTGGGCCCCTTCAATTTTGGCCGCCGTTTTGTCTCTAAAGTCTGCGGAGCTTGACCAGCGTTGTCAGGCAAGGTTGATACAATTTCAACCGCTGCTCATTCTGAGTGGAGACCTGGCCGTCTCTTTCTATCTTGTAGGTATGATTATCATGTCCCTCGGTACGTGGTACGCGGTACTCAGCACGGTATGGACCCACAAATTTTGGTTGTAATTTTCGGTTCCTTTTCTTCGTCTCTTGTTTTCTAACAGGATGAGGTCACCTTTAGCAAATAGTGCGGGCTCTTCGGCATCATCTTGTCCGACACTTATTTGCTGCTGTCATAATGTGTCATGGGCATGCTCCTGACATTCTTTGACAACCTGGGCGTACTCACTCTGTTGGAGGAGGATTATATTGCAGTTGTTCCGGCAACCTTAGTTCTCTTCTGAACATCAGAAAGAAGGCCAACATGAACAGTTGGCCATCTCCCCCGTAGTTGTATGAGCTGTGCTCCGAAAGGCCCTCATCAATTGCGGTAACAACAGATCCCACTTCTCTGATCCTCTATTGAGCAGCAGAGCCCTTAGTGAGTCCCCACAATCCCATTGGCTTGTAGGTGATAGGGACGGTATGTGTCTTCCGGATATTCCACAATTGACAAGAGCTCAGACATGAGATTTGACTCAAACTGAGCTCCTTGGACAGTGTGTATCTGTTCCGGAAGCCCCAGGCAACAAAACACTTTCTTGTCCATTGCTGCAGCGACTATAGGTGCAGTAGCATCTGGGATTGCCAGAGCGTCCTTCCACCGTGTAAAGTGGTCTGTGAGGACCAAGATGATTTATTTCTCAGCACAGTTTCAGGCATGGGCCCCACCACACTGCCACTTTGCCATGGTCTCCCGGCATAAAGTCCCCGCCGGCTACCTGCTGGGTAGAGTCCTCTGCTCTTGGCCACCTGAGAGCCCACTCAGGTTTTACCACTTGTTGAGCGTCAGCAGTCAGATTTGGCCAGAACCAGGTCAACTTGAGACGGCTCAGTGTACTTATTCTAGAGTGGGTCAATGTGTGAGTAGACCAGATTAGCGATTATCGGTTGCTAACTGGACATGTGCCACACCAACTGGCCCATCCCTGGATAACTACCCTGGCTCCGAGCACTCCATCCAGACAGATCCGCAGTGTCCCGGAATCTCATACTTCGACGGCTTTAGGTTGAGCTCCGCCTGCTGTAACAGTCGCTGGAATTCCTCCAACCTCTGGAGATGTGTATCAAAGTCCGGAGCTATTACTATCACATCATCCAGGTAGAGTAATAGTGTCTTCCAGTGGAGGCGTTGGAGTGCCTGCTCCATGAGTCTCTTGAAAGTGGCTGGAGCTGATGTCAACCCGAAGGGCAGCACCTTCCACTTTCAGAGTCCCAAGCAAGTGATTAATGAAGATGTTTCCTGGGCATCCGCATCCAGGGGCACCTGCCAATGTCCACTCGCCAAGTCCAAGGTACTGAAGCGAGTACCTTGGACTTGGCACAGTTCAGGTACTGTGCCAAGTCCAAGGTGGCACAGTACCTAGACTGCGCCATATTGGTGGGAAGTTTAGGCTTCCCACCTGATACCCTGGTGGGAAGCCGCTGGTTTCCCACCAGGGCATCTAAACTCTCGTCCATCCTGGGCAAAGGATAGGCATCCTACTGTGTGACCGTGTTTGAACGTCTTTAGTCAGCACAGAATCTCGATGAACTATCCTTTTTATGCCCCAGGACCATGGGAGGGCTCCATGCTCCACCGGTGCTCAATCACGCTCTTTTCAGCATCTCTTGAACTTGTCTCTCTGCCTCCGCCTCTTTTTCCGGTCCAGGCCTATGGGGTTGCTGTCGGATAGGACGAGCGTTGCTCTTCACTAGGACGCTATGCCTCGCCAGTGTAGTCTGCCCGCCATCTCCATTGCCTGTGCTGAAAACTCATAATCCATTAACAGTATGCCAGCTTACTGAACTGCTCTTCAGTCGTACAACCTGTCACACTGGCTTCGAAGAGCTGCCTTACGTCCTCTGGTTATCGCTGCAGCCATTCTAGCGCGAGGGGGTTAGCTCTCTGGAGGTATGCCTACAGAGTTGAAGTGTTGAGGATCCACAGCCTCCTCGTCCAATCCACTGTAGGTACCTAGAGTAGCTCCTGCTACCAACTCTTAGAGGTTGTCTGGTGGGGTTTAGACACCGGACAACTAATCTACAATCTTGTCTAGATTGGTTCTAAGCTAGTGGCTAGGAGGAGTCCATCACTGATTCCCTCGACTAGTCCCAGTGGGCAGAAATTCTGTGCGCCACTCTTCACCACAAGTTCATCTCTCATCTCTCTGAGGGGGAAATGAACACATTCTGCAACACCTGTGCTTTGCTGGCTAACAGCCATCCTTGACGGTCAGTGCGCCGCAACTCCTTCCCTTCTATTGACAGGACTGGTCAGCTAAAATCCATGCTGCAATGGTGAGCAATCAGGAAGGGTATCCATATACTAGGATGCCATTGCTGATTCTGCTCACCACAAATGCTACCTCAGTCCGGACTTCTCCGGGTCGAACTGGCATCTGGATTAGACCATAGAAAAGCAGTTGCATGCCATCTGCCATCACTCCATGTGATGGCAGATGGCATGTAACTCTAACTGACTCTGCACTCGGCTGGGGAGTCTGTCAAAAACATGCTTGGCCAGCAAGGTAGTTATACAGTCGGTATCTGCTCAGATCTGTACGGGTTTTCCTTCGATTTGTCCGGGCAGAAAGTGGTTGCCCCGGTACGGTCTCTCGATGGCATTGCCCATAGGTGCCCCTTGTCTCGGTTTGGTGTGTTGGCTAATTGGCATGGTACTAACGATGCTCAGTATCTTCCATTACTGATAGAAACCTAGCCGCCCTTTGCCTTCTAGTAGGAGGCTTAGCCGGAAAATGCTTTGTGTCCATCATGGTGTCATACGACCATCTTTCTTCCTTTTTAGGAAGAGCTTGGAAAGTATTCTGGGTCTCCACTAGTTGAGGCAAGGTGGGTGTATATACGGACGTCTATGTCTAGGTATCTCCCACCCCTCCTGGGACCCAGCTGGTCCATCTGATCTAGTGATCTTGTCTCTCTGAAAACGGGGTGCCCTGTTACAGCCAGTAGGACGAGCTACTGCTGTGAGCAAATTCCGTTTCCCCACTGAGGAGACATAGGCTGTTGCCTTCTAGGCCGAGAGTGGGTGCGACATGCTTGACGGGTGTGTCCAGTCTTCCCACATCTCCAGTAACGTGATGTCTGGTCTGGTCACATTGGCTCTTTTGGTAGCAGGTTGCCGATATCCGGTAGCCGACGGCTGAGTATGTGCCAACTGCAGGTGCTCAACCCTTTCGGTTAGTAACTGTAAGGTTTTGAAGAGGGCACTGGCCTCTCCCTCATGGATCTGTGAGACTGGTGGAGGTGGCTATCAGTCCTCTACTGTCCTCACTTGTCCCTGTCCAAATCTTTCATTGGCAGGACGGATCTGTAGGTACTAGTGATGCACCGGAAAGGGGCTTGGCCCGTTGCGACGTCCAAAAATGTCTCACGGAACAACTCGGGTCCACAGTCACCGGGTTTGGAAACATCAACAATTTAAGATACCTGCTCAAAACCAGAAGCAATAACCAACAACAGCACTCAAAAATATAACATCTGTGACCATTCTCTTCAATAAAAGTTGGAAACAGATCTAGCATAAGCGAATATGTGTAGCAAAAGAATGATATTGATCCAAAAGCAGATAAAAAGGAAAATTATGTTTGATTTTGTTAATTATAATTAATATTGAATTAGTATAATTTATATTGTCAAAAAATTATAATACTCAATTAGTAATTATTTAACACCAATAAATTTTAATAATAAATATTTCTAATATTAACATTGTGTTCATCTGTATTAATAAAACCTTTGCCTTTATTTGTTGATTTGTTTTATGTGCCATTCATAATTTATTTCATTTCCCCAACAATAGAGCTGCATGTGCAAGTTTCATCCAAGCATCCTCTAGACTCTAGAGTGTGCATCTCTATTGCAAGTAGATATCTCTGGTGGTAAGCATTTCCTAGCGTACTATGGGAAATATCTAGGGCCAATTGCATTCTATGCTGTCCCGGCAGGTCAGCATAAGCCACACTGACTAACCGCACCACTTCCAAAGCATGCTCCTGAAAAGTTGTGTTGTGGTCACATCTGACAGAGCTAAGCCGGCTACGGGCTTCCCTGACTGACAATCCAAACCTAGCTTGCAGAGCTGTATGGACTCCTATTGGGCTGTGGCTCCGGCTACAGTTCCGAGCGTCTCCTTTAAGAGCCTCTCTCATTTGTCGTAGGGAGGCAGCCGGCTCCCAATGGTTGGCCTCGGCCACCTACGTAAATTGTTGATAAAATAATCACTGTCTCCCTGACCACCGAACTGTGGTGCTTTAAACCGGTCACGGGGCACTGGCTGCTGTCCTGTCATGTTCCAGCACATTTGCTAGCTTGTCTAGCCGTAGGCTCTCATCAGCAGCCCTCTGCCGTCTAAGCATGGCAGCAGCTAACAAGCTGAGGGGATCCAGGTTGGAATATCGAAAACAATCCCACAGCTGCCACCAATGTAATAGTTAGGCCCGACCCCCTATGTTAGGCTAGACTATCACAGGATCCCGGTCTATTGGTTGTTCAATTGCCAGCCGACTGCAAGCAATTATCTGGCTCGGTTCTCTCACAATATACTGTTACATAGGCCTGCTGCCAAGGCAGCAGGTTTAGATTGAGCGGTTGTACATCGTATCAACTGGTATGACCAGTCTAATATACTTCTCAATCTAATTAGACAGCGGAGTGATAATTAATTAAGCAAGACATTAGAAGTAAAATAATCATGACTTTATTGTACTATATCCAAGTAAGTAATGAATTACATCAGAAACTCCACAGCTTTATATACAAAAGACATTGCATCATCATTTCATAATACAAATGACTTTGCATCAGAAAAAAAATCACAAATAATGAAAAGAATAGGGGCGAAGTTACGACAATAATACAACGAATACAAGCAAGCCCCTGAATACAACAAATGTCTATTCACAATATATTTAGGAATGTTATCAAAGTAGTCAAGTATTCCACACCTGGGAACCAGGAGGAGGACAATTCTGCCACAATATAATATCTGGGTAACCAGGGGCGTATATAACAAAAAATATCACACCCTTCATTTTCAGAATTTTACACCCTACAACTTAATTTTAGAAAAAAACTTCCACTTAAGACTTAAAATCACTGTAAAATTGCAATTTAGAGGTCGTATCACTAAAATGTTCATAGAAAGAGTTCTAAGTAAGTTAGAAAATTGGGGTTTTCACCATTGGAAAGCCCTGAAACTTCTCTACAAGATGAAGCCATACACGATATGTCGTGTCGTGGCGTTTATATACGCCCCTGCGGGCAGAGTCAGTGAATAGTAGAATTGCTGATGAAATATCAGTGAGTAGTATTATAGCCAGCAGTGTAAGTGAGAGGCATAATAGCCGGCAGCGTCAGTGAGTTGTATAATCTGGGTAGCATTAGTGAGTGTATGCCGGCTTATATGGGTATAAGCCATCCGGGGAGAGTGCAATCCGTAGCAATATATGACTTACAATGAATTTAAAGAAAGCATTAAATTATGAAGTAATCACTGCTAATTTTTCACATTGAATTAGTCATTGAAGTACATTATATTTTGTATGCAGTGAAGTATGCAGTGAAGTATGCTTCACTGCATACTTCATTGCAGTGAGCAGTGAAGTGTTAATGCAACCTAACCCTGACTATGATAATGAAATGACTATGATAATGAAACACCAGTCTACAAGAATTGCGCTGGTGTTATCTTAGAATATTAGCTAATGTTATGACTATGGGCCATACATTTTACTTGAAAGTAGTACGTCTTACCTTGTTTTGTTCTTCATTCAAGCTATGGGATATACTATAAGCATCAAAAATGTGAAATATTGTGCGTAACCACTAACCATGGCCCCATGCTACTTATCCAGAGCAAAAATTGTCTTGGAAAATACATGAAATCAATGTAGAAGTATAAGTAAAGCTTTTTCTTTACTGACACTGATAGATTGAGGGAGAAGTAAAGATTTTCTCTCAGTCTATCACTGAAATTCCGCCCAATCAGCACCTAATTTGATCTCTGATTGCTGGAGCATACCTAATTCATAGATGGTGCCCAAAGCTGTAATCTTTGCAGATAGCTTGAAAAGTGAGCACTGCAATCCAAGCTGTGAAATCAGCTCCCGAGAATGGACTGAACGTATTACCCTACTGGAAGAAATTATTGGTTGGAATTAATTTTAGCTAATTTTGCTGATTGGAAATTGGCCAAAAATGAATTCCGTTAATATTTAATCACTCGAAAGATTTTTGAGTTTTATCAGTAAAACTTGAAAGTTATATATAGAAAACGACACTTATGTGATTATAAATTTCTCTAGTTCAAAATTTCCGCTAAAAATGAAGTCCACTAATTCAGTTTTGTGCTAGGGATGGGCCAAATTTAAGTCCGCTAATAGTTTCTTCCATTCAATTTTGCAGAGATGAACCAGATGTATTCTCACCTCAATGTTGCAGAGATGAGCCAGAAGCATTGCTACCAGCCACTGGACCAAATAGAGGCTGACATTAGAGTCAGTTTTGAGAAGCTACTTAAGCGAACCACAGACAAAATGGCCGCGATAGACCTGAAAGAGAAGCATGCCTTTAAACAATTGGATACTTTAGTAGAAGACTGTAAACGCATGATAGCCAAGGTGGAGAAGAGAACAGAAGAGCAGGTAAGAGTTACTATAGAGAGGTCAGGTGCAGAAATTGCTTGAATATATTCTTACAAGATGGGAAGTCCAACTGCTAGAAAATATGTATCCTAGCCAGCATAATTGCCCTATAACAATCTCGAGCGCACATATAAAGACAAGAAAGTTGAAATGTAAATAAAGATCAGAATACTCAACACGTTCATCAACAACATATTTTTGTCGAATGGTGTAACAATGGACAATCACCAAAGCCCTGGAATCCAGCATAGACAGTTATCAGTGCTAATCTAGTGAAAAATCCACTAAACGTCCACTGGCCAGAGATAATCTTCAAAAACCTATATACCATCGCAGGAAAGCAACCCTGGAGCACAAACAGCAGAGTGCGAAGATGATGGCTGCTCGGCTATATCCTCAAACTCTCAGATGAGGCGCATGAAAAGCAAGCCTATGGTGGATATCAAAGACCAGTAAGAAAGCCCAGAGGTGGACGAAGGAAGAGGTGGACGAAGGAAGAGATAGACGAAGGAAGAGGTGGACGAAGGAAGAGGTGGACGAGGGAAGAGGTGGACGAGGGAAGAGGTGGACGAGGGAAGAGGTGGACGAAGGAAGAGGTGGACAAAGGAAGATATGAACCGATGCTGCCAGCAATTTTCTTAACAGACAAAACATCAATATTGAACAGATTGTATGCTTGATAGGAAAGATTTGGGAGAAATGGTGGGGGGAGTGCTGGAGTGGTTTAGAATAATGCATGTTTAACTAATAAAACAAAAGTGTCACAGATAAGATGATGATGTAGAGTTATGCAGTGCAAGACCGACGGTATAGCTAATTAAACTGTCAAAATTACTTGGCCATTAGTGTTACTCACCGCATGGGGTAGGGAACTCCAAATCAACATAGTGGTACTTGGCTTGCCAAGTCAGGGTGCTTAGTAATTATGTAGCTACTTACCCAATTGATTACCTACTAGTTTGCCTACTAAAGTAAATAGTTCAGTGTTGTAGATGTTGCATTGTTTGTTATGGAAATGGCCATAATTCTACATTTATATTGTGCTGGAATTGCATACCCTCCCCCCCCCCTCCTCAGTCCTGTGTAAGGGCCCGAGGCAGATATTGCTATTATTAGCACCATACCAGAACTCTTACATTGCTCAATGACTTCAGTAGTACTATTGTATTCCCATGTGTCGGCTGGTGATGTTTCAGGACTAACATAATTATCTAACCACCAGCCAGTGACGATGGTGGTGGATCATAATTATCTGACCCACCAGAGTGGTGGGTCCTAACCGCACCCACCACTTTTGCTATGTATAGGGCCTTGAGCCCACAGTGGAGCATCACTTCTTTTTATACCGTTGTAAGGGACATGTCCTTTTTGGATACTTGGTGACCATAATAAACTTATACTTGTTGTATTGTTGATCATAGTCTCATGCTGTAATTCTTGTGTCAGCTTTCCCCCCATCCCCCCTCTCCATTTGAGAAGAGGCTTTCCCTCCCTTCCCGTTCTAGTACGGCCCATGCCGACTAGAGTTCCCAGACAGTGACAGCTGGCCCTACCCAAACCCCCTTATTGCCTGGGCTCTGTTACATTGGCAACGGTGGATCCAAGACGATTCCACACCCTGGACCTCAGACAACTTGGCCAATTCCCCCAGGCCAGCTGTCGGCATCATAGCTGACTTCTCCCTGCCATCATCCATATCCTTGCTATCTACGCCGACCATGCCCCCGCATAGGCGGCACGATGCAGATGAAAGAGTAGATATAAACCGTCTCTCAGATGTCCAGAAGCGTATGCACGCTAACCCAAGACAGGGGGTACGAGACCGCTTCCAAGGCCATACAGTATAATGGCGAAGGAGACGTGAACTACTTGATCCACTCCTTCATGGAGATGACTATGGCCAATCAGTTGTCTTGTATCTAAGAGAGTCCTTGAAGGGTGAGGCCAGAGACTGGCCGGCCCCAGACCCTGCAACAAATTCAGGCTGCCCTATGTGACCGCTTTGGGATTACAATTAGGGAGGCCAAGTCCAAGCTCACCAGCCTCAAGAAAGGAGTACAGGCCTCCCTTCAAGAACATACAGCGGTGGTCAAGCAGTTGGTAGGGGTGGTGTATGCCAACCTGCCTGAGCAGCATAGGATACAAATGGCCTTGGACCTATTCTCATGTACTCTGAATAATATATATATAGACAAAGGCCTCTGCTAGCTGTCATGCCTCATACGATAGAAGACGTCATTAGGGTGGGCAATGAGTATCTCCAGATATGCCCCCAGCCGGAACCCCTCCAGGACATGTCCATAGAGGAGGCTCGCCCTGACCCCATGGTCCCACCTGTGCAACCTGTGACAGAAAATCCCAACAGACCTGAAAGCTATACAAACTCTGACGGATAAGTTAGAGGGCTGGAGCCCCAGGTCGGAAGGCGCCCCCAGAGGTGACCTGACCCAATGCTGGGGATGCAAAAGAGGAGGCCATCTGAAAGAGGATTGCAAAGCTAACCCCTGGAACCATCCCTACAGGAAACCCGACAATATTAACTAGAAGTTGGAAAACAGCCCGCGCCCGCAGCAGTAGGAACCCACTCACGTAAATGACTGGGAGCCAAAACCCCGAATACTGTCTGCCCAGCCGTCTCAGGAAATTTCTGGCCGCCTGAAGGCCCTATATGAAGCCGGTCATAGCAGATGCGAGGTGGATCAACAGGCTCGGCAGCTTGCCCAGTTCTTGATGAAGTATAGCACTGTGTTCAGCACACGAGACCACAACGTAGGCCAGACTATGCTGGTAGAACACAGCATCCACACGCTGGACGGCACCAGACCCATCCGTCAGAAACTCCACTGTCTCGAGCCTGAAAAAGCGGCTGAGGCAGAAAAGGGAGTAGGACGTGGCTTGGTGGTAGAACACAGGTTTATCATGCAGGTGGTCCCGGGTTCGATCCCCGGTCACGGACTACTAGGGCCATTTGGCAAGGCCTTAACCGACAACTGCTCCACAAACCCAACTTGATAGAGGTGTGTGTACTTAATACTGTATCAATATGTATGACAATTGATGTAAAGCATGAGCTCATTAGCTCAAAAAGGGCACTGATCAGCTAATAGTAAAGTTTATAAAACAAAGACAGGTTCAAGAACTACTCCAGAAATGTGTGATTGAACCGACCAATAGAACCTGGAATTCCCCAGTGGTTCTAGTGAGAAAGAAGGATCAGTCCTAGTGGTTCTGCATAGACTATTGTAAACTCAAT
>JAOQGN010228762.1:0-10583 GCA_027564295.1 Himantozoum antarcticum | reverse complement strand
CAGCGATTCCATTATTGACAGGTCTCAATATAAAAAAGCAGAGCCAGTTAGAACGCATCGATGCGATGCTACATTTACTAGTGGCATCGTCTCGGGACTGACTCCAATCAGTCCCAGAATACTGGGTGAAAATGGCATCGGCACCATTAAAATAATAGTTTATTTGATTATTTTTATTCTTATATTCCGGCATCGCATCGTCGATCCCGGAGCTCGAAGGCTCCCTTATACTACAAACGAAATGGTTAAAAATAAAAAGTATACACTGATTAAGGTACTAATTAGAAAACAAATCTAGTAAAATGGATTAACAATTTGAATTTGAATTCCAATTTAACAGACATATCAATAACATGCAAGTACACAGAAATAGCACATAAATAAAAATTAACTTTGTAACAAAAATAATGTTTATAAGTCATTTGTGGTTACACTCATAGTGCTTAATAAAACATGTTTTTCCAAGTTCTATTTAAAATATAAATAAAATTAGATCAAACAGCATACAAATTAAAAACTCTGGCACTGACTGAAAGTTTACAGATAAAAAATGTTACAATAACATTTAATAACCGTTGTTTATGAAACTGAAAGCACATGATCAAAACTAAACTTAAATTAGACGTGTTGCAATTTTCTACTAATGAGTTCTAAAAAATATTATTTTCATTACGAATATAATTTTTATTTATATGCCATGTCTGTGTACGTGCATGTTATTGCTATGTTTGTGAAGTTACTGTAGCAAATTGCAAAATTCATAAACTTAAATTAAAAACTCAAAGTCCATAGCCATGCTTTAAATCTTAAATTAATCGTTTAATTTAATCAAAAAATCTAAATCATTTAACTTTAAATCATTAATGCCAGATAACAAAACCTAAAATTATTTTGGACTCTGCTCTCATTCTTAACTGGAAAATTTTAAAACAGTTCTTTACATATAGAATACAAACAGCCTCCTATCAAAATTATATTATTAACACGCATGTCATCATTCAGCATTTATGCTTATGATAAAATTTCCTTCGACTTTAATTTAGCTTTTGATTTGAATTTGATTAAATTTGACTTCGATGAAGACTGCTCAGAAGTCATATCAGATGTTAGCAGCCAGTACCTCATTAGTTCTGCTCTGTATAATTCTCTTTCCCAATAAAAAAACAACAAAAAGTTAGAGCAACCGTGGAAAGTAAAGTGTGCCAATTAACAACGTCTATTTGAATGGCATTTGATAAAAAATTACCTTGAACAAATAAAATGATTGATTAGGATGTTGCCAACATGACAAAAGTTGCACGGGTCCTACACCTTCTAGGAAAATAGCGGGCTCGCTCTCTGAAACCCTCTCCTGTTGTGAAATCCTTGGGAATGAGGCTTGTATACAATTAATTGCTTGAGTTTAATTGGTTGAACCAATTAACTAAACTACCTAGTTGACCAATAGTTTTGATGCAGTACGGTCCATATGCAGCAAATGCGCAACTCAACGATAACATCCGCTAGGATCTCGATTAGATATTGTGGTTGGGGGAATGGCTTATAACAGAACAACCATTTCCGTTCTCCTAGCGGTTGTGATCTTAGGTCTTCCAGAACAATAGTGATAAAGCTTGGTTTCTATACTTTTCATGCGCCGACTATCGAGAAAACTTCACAATGAGGACCTTTGATTTCAAAGACGCTTATCATACAGTACAGGACCAAAGGCATAAATTGGAAATTACTGCCTTTAGACCGTTTCTTCCGACTGTTAGGAGGTCCACCAGTTAGCTGACGGCTCATAGAAACCAAGCGGTATGTTTTGCCAACAGCTGTTTCGCGGGAGTGTGCAAAACACGTGTAGTTTCAGAAAACAGTTTTTCATTGGGGTTGTGTTGTGTGGTGATAAATCTTACTCGGGTCCAATGTTTTCAAGTGTTTCGCGTTAACTTTTCAGTTATTAAAACCAGATCAAAGGGAAATATACACAAAGTAAGTACCAGTCTAATCATAAATTTGGCATCCAGAGCTAAATAGCATATATTGTAAGACTGTGCCGCCCCCCCCCTAGGGTTGCCAACCGTCCCGGTATAGCCAGAATTGTTCCTTTTTTCCTGCTCAAATTCTGGAATCCGCTTTTAATGCTAAATGTTCCTTTTTTTTATTTTATCCACTTTAATTATATTAATTTATCCTGTTTTATTTGTAATCTAATTTTACTTAATAACTTTAGATAAAAAAAAGTTTGTCAAAAAAATGAATGAACAAGTTTTGGTTTTCCAACTTATATATTTATATATATAAAATATTATAATAGTTACATTCACATTATATACATTAAACCACACTGTACTGTATATAGCATATATTTGAATAAATGTGCATACAAAATGAAAATATGATATATAGATATAACACATAAATTTGAAATTAATTTGTCCCTTTTTTCTGTCACTTAAAGTTGGCAACCCTACACACAATGCCGACAATTCTAAATTGTCAAAACTAAACCAAATTTTCAAAATTGACCTGGACGTTGACTATCTGATCATCGCTACCCTCTTTAGAGAGGACTTTAGCAATGTGGTTTTCGACTGTCCGTATTTGGGTCAGTTCATTCCTCAGAGATGTATTAATTGAAGATCTTCAGTCGGCGTTGTGTTAGAGAGAGGGTCCCGTCCTAAGTCTTGCACTTGCCAGAGGTGTGGCTACCAATGGGCTCGGAATATTGACACTGAAAATTACACTTGGAAATACCGGGTAGTTTGTTTCTAGATTCCGGTTTTATAGGCGGACATAGTTCCCCCCCGTCTAGTGCCTTAGGTTCTCAGTCATTTCAAACCGTAATTTTCGAATAGACATGGATTCATGGGCTCACAGGTCTCGAGCACCCCATTGGCACTTTGAAGAAAATACAAATTTAATAAAAAAATGTTCTTGTTTTTGAAGTTGATCTGTTCTATAGAATCGAGCGATATCAGAAAAATTTGGTCTCATAATGTGTATATTTGCCCCTTACAATGACAATGCAACAATTTCTAGGGGGAAACCTCCCGTTCACCTCATGGTGGCACCATCAGTGCTCTAATACTCTAGTGAATGCTCTAGGTTTCCCCCTAGAAATGAGATGACACTTCGGCACCCACCCTGCAGCTCTGTGGAAAATATCTCTTGAGCACCCCATCCACCAATTCCTAGCCTCACCCCTGCTTGTAGGAGTACCGTTGTGCTGGTGGTTCTGTCATTACGTTTGATGTTGCTTGAAAACCTGGCTGCTCTCCTCTGTACGTCTTCTAGTTCTTTCTCATGTGTGACAGTTAGCAAATCCCATGAGACACTGGCATACTCCGTGATAGCTCTGATGAGGCTCTTGTAGGCTGATGCTTTCACCTGCGTTGATGATGTAGCTAGGTTTCATCTAATGAATTCAAGCATATTGCCAGCTTTGTTGTTGTTTCTGCTACTTGTCTGTCAAATTTTAATCCTTTATCAGGGGTTATACCAAGGACTCTGTCAACCGTAGGTATGGTCACAGAGTTGAGCTGAAATTGGTGTATGGATGGGTTTCTTTTCCTTGAGAACAGGATGTTCTGATTTTATGGTGTTGAATTCCATTTTCCAGTCCTTTTCCCACTTCTCTAGCTTCTTCTGTAACTCGAGGTGTTGTCCGTCTGTATTATAGATCGTTGTGTCATCGACAAACAGTCGTGTTGTGGATTTCAGATTTGTGGGCAGATCATTGATATAAAAGAGGAAGAGTGATGGTCCGAGGTTTAGGCCAAGTAATTAAATTATATTTATGATTATAACACTTCTAGTTGTAGTCATCATCACCATCTGGTTTGCACACTGTAGTAGAGTCCAGGATGTTACTTTGATTCTTCCGTAGAGATCTTCGTTTTGGATAACTTTTGACCATCTGATGTTTAGTGCGGTGCCTGCACTGTAGCAATCTATAAATTTCTTGATTTACACTTAAATTTAATTTACATTTAATTTTTTAGTGTCATTTGTGGTTGTAGCCCAGGTCTCAGAGTTGTAAAGAATGGTGAATGCTCTAAGTTGTTCAAATATTTTTAGCTTGATTTTCTCTTGTAAGCTTCGGTCTTGGAAGATGTTACCGAGTTTGTACATTGCTTGGTTGGTGAGTTGTTTCCTCTGTTTGATGCCTTCTGTGTGCCTAAGAGTAGGAGAAAGCCTAGATATTTACATTTCTTCCAGCTGTTATTGGTTCTTGTGATCTTGCATTCTTCTGTCTTGAGGTTTCTTTCTTTAAATTATTGTGGAATTATTTTTATGATGTCTATTCTGTGTGGACTATCCCGGTATCTCCTGTGCCCAGCCCCTGTGATCCAGCATTTCCCACCAGCCTATTATAAGGCGATATCTGTAGTGGTTGGGTTCAGTTTACTAAATCGCTGATGTCTTATTACTGGCGGAAGTTGGGACTAATGATTTATTCTCTTGCTGTAGTTTGTGTTCTATCGTTATGCTTTCTTTTGATGTTGTTTCTAGCACCTTTGCCAGGTACATGTATATTGTGAGCGGAGTTGGGTACTTGTAGTAATTACTAATTAGACTATTAGACTACTAGAAGTAGTATAATAGTTTAAATAATATTGTAATCACCTGGAAAGTCAGCAAACTCGACTTAAATACATCTCACAGAAAAAGCAAATCTTTGGCTATTCTTGCACTGTACCATTGCAGAAAATAAATGATGGGATAGCTGAATTGTGTTGCTCACTTATCTATCACTTTTGTGTATGTTATAATGCAATTACTTTTGGTGCAATCTATTTAATTCTTGAGTAACAAATCAATGCTAACTCACATGAGTCTATGACATCAGAGGGAGGTACGTTCATACAGCAATATATGCAGTTAAATTTTATATTTCCTTTCGTGAAAACAGTCTGGAAAATAGTAAGGAGTAGCAGTAACTGGTACTCTCGTCTTGACTTAATGTCAACTATTTTTTATACATTTTTGTCTTTCGTTTTGACTTTACCCGAAAGGATATTCTCTTCAATATCATGACCATTGTGGTTGTCTAACAGATGAAAATTGGATGGGTGGGGATTGACGAATAGTAAAATCTATATAATTGTGCTTTTATTGCTCTCTATCTCTATGTAGTGGTAACTGTGGTATTGAACTAAGTATTTAATGAACACTGTTACGTTAGAGTACGTAACAGCACGTAACGGTACGGTACGTACTCTTTCAAATAAACGGTACGGGTGACAGGAGAGTAAGGATGGCGTAACACTTAGTTTTGCACATGATATTTTTACGGTGCAGTTAACTAATAAGGCTCATTACGTTGGATCACCCAGAAGCACCCACCCAATCTAAGCCATGCTGCTCAGATTATTTATGTGACCACAAGCCGGCACACTTTAGATCACCGTTCATCTAAATATTTCCAATAGAGGTTTTCAGGGTTACTTTCTCTATTGGGTTGTGCTATTTCCCTATATTATAGCCACTAGAGCCAATATGCGGCTCTACTGGACACTATTACTCTATTCCCAGGGCAACATGAAGATTGGCTAAACTGTTGTAAATTATGGCAAATCGTTTAGCGGTGCTGAGAGGGACAAGAGCTCTCCGTTATGACTTGCGCAGGACCCTTCAACAAACAAGACATCTTAGTCAGTACGAAAGAGATTTTAGAAACTCACTGGAGAATCCTGTGGACTTCTGGGCCCAAGTGTCTCAAAATATCAGTTGGTTTAAGCCATGGAGCAAAGTGCTTGATACCAGTTCATACCCTTCTGGGCGCTGGTAAGTGGAGATTCATCTTTTTGGACTTTGAACTCTATTATATGTTTCGTAGTTCGGTGACTGCGATGATATTAAATAATTAAAAGATAAGCTTCAAGAACGTTGGATAGTTATAAAATGTTTTACAGCTAAATCTGTTCAGTAATTATTTTATAGTAGACAATAACAATTATTGCTGATAAAATAATTATGTTAATAATTGCTCCTCGAGGCTTCCAGTCTACCATACGCTTTTATACATGTATAATGCAGCGTATTTTTTCTGGTAGGTAGAGCTGCCTGCTTGATTGTGTGTGGCTCAAATATAATAGGGATGTATTTGTCGTAGTTAGTTCAGAAATGTTTTATTTTTGTGAGTGTGTTCCTGTTGCGCTTTTGCTTCATATTTAACAGGCCTCATACAAGCTTGAAGCTTGTATGAGCAGCAGAAGCTAGGTTTGAAATGAAAAGCTCACCTTGTAGGACATGAGCGGCCCTGGCCACTGAGCCACCCTGTCTCCCAATGTTAAATTGGCTGTTTTGTATTCTGAATGTTGGGATTTATTCAATAGTCATAACATAAATTCGCAGCATCTGTAACAAAATTGAATACAAAAGCGTAAATCTAACATCCGATAGACTTGATACTTACCTTTCTTATCTCATTCCAGTCGACAAGTAATAATCTGTTATACCAGGATCAACACAACCGTCAACGCCAAGCACTTCTGAGTGCTAGTGTACTAGGTTATTATTATATTACATTATTGCCGGTTTCCTCAAATAGGTTTGTAGGCGGTAAGCTAAACACATGTTACAATGCAGTAGACAGGCATGTGATGGAGGGTAGAGGGGAGCAAGCGGCTGTAATACACGATAGCCCAGTTACCAACTCGCAGACTACTCTCACTTACAATCAACTTCTAGAACAGGTTAGTACAAATTCCACGTATAGTTACTTTACACGTTTCGGGATAATAATTCTCTAAGTCTAAAATATAGTATAAAATATATATTCCAAATATGTTCACGCTTTAGATGATTTAAATTGGATATATTATTTGTATTTGACGATTGCTACTTTGTGACTTTACTAAGCAGTTTACACTTATACCTATGTCTTGAGACTAGCTCTTATTTTTGTATATCTTGCAATGGAAATACGTGAGAGCATTGCTAATATAATCCATGTTCTATTGGAGGGCTTCGATGGAGATATGGATTTGACTGGAACAAGCTGGTAGCAGAGGTTCTACTTGCTGTATTGTAGGTATCACTAATGGCTGATGTACTGACAAGACGAGGGGTTGGTAAGGGAGACCGTGTGGTCATCTATATGCCTATGATACCAGAAGCTCTCGTTACGATGTTAGCCTGTGCCAGAATAGGTGCTGTACATTGTCTAGTCTTTGGTGGCTTTGCTGCAAAGGAGCTCTCTATCAGACTAGACCACTGTAACGTAAGTGCCATCCATGCGGATTTGTTTAATTGAACTTCTTTACGTTATTTCAGAGGTCGTTATTTCAACTCTACCTTATTGCAACCGTTATTTAAAACATTCATGATTCATGAGAAATAAAACTCTTGTTTGGTCTATATCTAGATTAGACCCAGACTTATAAATCCGCTGAAGTTGTCCTTTCTGTGAGTGAGATCAATACTCCTATTTTTCACTACTTATAACAACAATATTGTTTAATAATTTGGTTTTGCTGGCCAAATATATTGTAGTTAATGGTAACACCTATCTATTATGTATTGCAAGTGATAACAATGTTACCATAAACTCAGGTTTAATAAAACGCGTGAAAGTGTTTTCACGTGCGTGAAGCCACGTGATCACGCAATCACACGCGTGGAGCCTGGCTGACACACGTGAGGGCTTGAAAGGCTCTCCAGCCCCCCCCCCCCCAAACAAGTTCATTATGTTATACAACATAATATGCCATAGTCAGTTGTGACTGAATGATAATTTGGAGATTATTTCACGAAAATAATCAATGCAATCGCAAATGAAATGTCGAAAGGAATAAATATGTAATTATAACTTTATTAAAATATTGAATTAAAATAATATTAAACCAACCAAAAATTCCATACCTAAGTATACCCACAGCAAGTGCAATAAATGAAGTTAAATTTGATTCGGTGTATGATGCTCATAACATATTTACAAAAACATATGTTGACCAATTTTAATTTTAAAAACAGTATCTCCTCATCTTATAAATCTCTTGTCCAAAACCGATCAAAAAATAAATAGTAGTGGATCCCTACTGTATTAGTGATAGACCATCTTTGCTTACAATTTGTAGATTGGTCCTGCTTGTTCCTGCACTCACTGACTAAATAAACCACGCCAGATAACACAACTCCACACACTTGCATAGACAAGGAGTTATCATCACATATTCCAAATCTAGTGGTCATAACTTCCATTTGCTTAGTGAAAGACCACCACGCTTGCATAAATAATTGTCTAAGCAATAACAAAATGGACAAACTAATAGACAAATAAATTCTCTTTCAGCTGAAGTCTTCAAATTCTCAGGTGTTTTCAGCCTGAAGACACTATGAGAAATGTAGTTTTGAATGTTTTTAAATATGTGGCGAAATAATTTCTATTAAAACATGCCACAGTAATTTAGCATACATATTGTGGGGTTTACCCCAGTTTCAGTTACCTACGAGGGATGACTTTGATAACATCCAAATATAACATGAGTAGAGATTCTCAATTATTGCTTTACATATTTGTATTTGTCGCACACAGATAATTTAGGAAGTACATAAACTACCTATGCCAGATTTCAGCTTTATTCCGGCAGGCCAACCTGATCCTATTGGGTATATAAGGGATAAGCAGATGGTTTGAGCTGTGCAAGTCTAGTGAGTTACTGAATATTGAGCAGTACTGTTATATTCGTACTCTCTACTCTTTCATACTAAATGTATTAAATTTATTTACAATCGTATCTCTTCCAAAGTGTGCTCAATAGAACTTCCATCTAAATATGTATCACAATTCCACTGCCTTGTCTATGCAGTCACAAGTTTTGGCTACTGGAAATGTATACATGAACATTGGTGTGAATAACGGCAATCTCAGTCCATATTCGTACAATAAATATGCATCACAATTGATCCAAACTTTCAGTGAAGGATGTCCGGGGTATGGTGTTAACGCGCCCGTCCTATAGCATGATAGTCAGCAGGAATAAAAAGATTCTAAAGAACGAAGTCTATCCATTGAATGACCGGATTATTTTAAACAGTAACAGAAAGACAAGGGTGTCAGGTCAATGCAGAGTCCCTAGAGCGATAACAGTCAAATATCAAAACAGCTTCTTCATTCATTATAGTAATAGCGTGTAAATTTTTATGTTTAAATAGAGTTCATAGATTATTTGTTATTTTATTTAACTTTTTTACGAAATGTTTCGTAAGGTAATTTCTTCTTTTTTTTTCTTCTTTCCTAAACGTAATTGATTTTTAAGTACAAGTATTATTATTTTTTCATCAATGCAATTATTACTGCATTATTATTTTATTAGTGTCGTAGCATTCCTGTATAATTATTAATATTTATGGTTCGAGGCAAAAAATAAAGTTATCTTATAAGACTAATTACAATTTTATTGCATTACAAATATTTTAATACAATTGTTGGTGGTCCAGTGGCCCAAGACATCAGCTAAAATAGAATTTATTTGTCTATTAGTTTGTCCATTTTGGTATTGCTTAAGACAATTATTTATGCAAGCTTGGTGGTCTTTTACTAAGCAAATGAAAGTTATGACCACTTTGTTTCGAATATGTGATGACAACTGCTGTCTATGCAAGTGTGTGGAGTTGTGTTATCTGGGTTATATGGTTTATTTAGTCTGAATGCAGAAACAAGCAGGACCAATCTACAAGTTGTAAGCAGAGGTGGTCTATCACTAATGCAGTAGGGGTTCCACAATTATTTATTTTTTGGTCGGTTTTGGACAAGAGATTTATGAGATGAGGAGATGCTGTTTTTAAAATTAAAATTGGTCAACACTTGTTTTTGTAAATATGTCATGAGCATTGTCATTTATGTTTGGTAATGAGGCAATTTGTTAGCTGAGAAAAGAACAAAGAAACCACTTTCTTTTCAAGATGGCGCTCTTTTAATTGTTTAAAAGCGCTCTTTTAATTGCTTCTGATAAGCGCTCTTTTAATTGTTTCTGATACCAAAGAGTAATTGTAGAAGAAAACACAATTCTTAAAATACTAACAATAAATTTTGGGATGATAACTCCAAACTAACATCATAAACATCCCCTCTTTTCTTAGATGGTAAACCAAAAACAAATGGTGTATTACACATCAACTTAAGATTATAAAACTGATAAAACTCTGTTTAAAGAATAATACCAATGTGTCTGACACCGTCATGTTTGCATCGCGTGTAGCAACATAATTAACTTAGAGTTAGTCTCTTTAAACATCATACCAATTTGGAGGGTGCACTTCTCGGCCAACACGAGTAACATAATTGTATGGGCGCCTGGTGGTATGGGTTTCAGTAACTGAGTCTTTAGGAACAGTAGCATTTGTTACAGCGGCTCTAGGTTCAGTGGCACTAGGTCCAGCAGCACTAGGTTCAGTGGCGCTAGGTTCAGCAGGACTCGGTTCAGCAGGACTCGGTTCAGCAGGACTCGGTTCAGCAGGACTCGGTTCAGCGGCTACTGGGTTGACATCATCATCTATAGCAGGGTATCGTGATTGTGTATGTTTTGGTATGGTATCTGGTCTCATATACATATCAGCATTCAGAGATTCGGGAACATTTTTAGATAGTGGTC
>JAOQGN010228651.1:0-10584 GCA_027564295.1 Himantozoum antarcticum | reverse complement strand
TAGCAAGGTAATTACATTAAGAGTTCATAGGATTACTGCTTATTATCTATTGTCCTCCAGAGTGAGCAAGCTACATGCATACAAGTCAAGATACGGCAAGTTACTTAACTAGTAGACTGGTTTAATTGTCAGCTGGTAGCAGATACAGCTAATAAGGGTCCGAGTGTGTCCATGATTATTAGCTGCTCAGCATGTATGTAACTCTTCTGGGTAGGAAAGGATAACTGAATCTTGACAGCGGATAGGATCAGTATAATGTATAACTTGGCTGTTCCATCATCAGACATACAGCATACAAGTGGCTCCTATAAGCTAGTAGTTATCCTTCTCTGCTAGTACTGGAGGATGTGTCAACAAAGGTGCAACTGCAGGCCCAATAGGTGTCTGGCTAGGAGAGAGGTAAGAATGTGCAACCATAACAATATCTAGCCCATCGGGGTTCATACCTGGGTCATATACTGGAAACGGAAGGGTTTGGGAACCCTTCTCTAATGGCGAGAGGGGAGGGAGGGGCAGGCTTAGACAGACATTACAGCACCAGACAAGAATGTAGAATAGAACAATAACATATATTTGATAAGTCTAAGGTAAAGTGGGGACTAGTGTCGCTTACAATGCACTAAGAGACAATAATGCCTACTGAGGGCCTAAAGACCTTTATGTACAGAATAATAGAATGCAGTAGGTGTAATTAGGATGGCCAGTCTATCCAGGCCGGCCGTTTGGGGATTTCCATTTCTCAAGTTCGACTCCCTTTCCCAACATTGAGGATTAAGCAAGACGAACAGACGGTGCCAAACTAAAATGGCTATAACTCTCAATGTCACTTAGATACAGAGCTAAAGCTTCGAGATAAGAATGTTAGTCTTATGAGGGACCTGTCCAAATAATTTAGAGTCTGTAGCCAAAGTTATTCTGTCAGCATAGCTGGTGGAACATTAATCACTAATACTGTAAGATAACACACGTGTACACTCACCAAGCTATGGCATTGGTCGTTCATATAGTCTCCTTCCTCAAGCCTAGTAGCCAGTGACCAATCACTTACCTCTCTAACCAGAAGCCAATCCCTTGTCTCGTTGCTAACCAGAACAGCATATCTGGATATCACCACATGCCCCCTTTTCTTATTTCCTTTCTCTTCCGCGTATAGTTTATAAGATAAGCAACAATGTTAATTATCTAGACTATGCCGCAGCCCCACACTCAAAGCTCACACCTCAACTCCCAACACTGACACCTACACTCAGTTACTCATGCTTTCATCATCATACTAGGTTGCTAATTCTAACTGCCAGTCGTATCCAAAATCTGGTCCGCTGGACATTCGTCATCATCATTCCCCTCCAGCAGAGAATCATTCTCAACCGCACTCTCTACTTTCTGCTCTAGCGCCGTACTCCAGTCATCCTCTTTTTTCTCTACCAGGCTCCCCTCTGCTGAAGTATCATCAATCTGAGTGCCCCCTCCAGACACATCACTCTGCGTCCCCTCTCTAGACTCACGACTCTCTTTCTCACTCGCCAAGTCTACACCAGTCACTTGCTTCTGTGAAGTGACAGCTGCAACAGTCGACCCTCTAGTAAACTCCTTGCAAGCCAACCCCAAATCACCCTCAGTGGTAGGTGGGCTGGAAGTCTCGGCAGTTGGCTCTCAATCCATCAGTGATCTACTCACCAATTCCGACCTCAATTCTCTGCAAGCTTCCATTAACTTATGTAGAGGTTTTGAGCATGATTGCACCACGGCTCTCTCCGTCGAAATTTGTTCGCTCCTTGCTGTAATTGAAAATAACCGAATTCGGAGTTCTGTCCCCAACTGGTCCTCCTCAATATCCACTTGCCTCAATTATTCCTCAAAGTTGGGTTGAGAAGCAAGCCTCTCCAAGACAGAGGCATTGTTCAGTAGCCTCTTTACCTCATCCTCAAAACTCATTGCCCTAGTCTCATTCTCAACTCTAAACTCTACTACAGCAGAGGCAGTAGAGGCGTAGCTCCTACTACTGGTGACAGTAGCAGCGCTATATCTCGCACTCTCCTGTGCTGGACCATGACCCCCACCAGTGGTGGCCATAGCGCAACTCATACCGCCGGACCCACTACCACGAGCCAGTTTCTTCTGGCTGTCCACATCATTCAACTCAGTACAGCCAGGACTCTTAATAGGCTGAGACCCACACTCCACTACTAGAAGGTCTCTACTACCACAGTAGTGGCACCTCTTGTTAGGACAATCTCGGGTCAAGTGACCATGTTGGTCACAATATTGACATTTATACTCTGGGCACTGAACTGCTGCATGGACTGGATCTACCTTCCCACAGAACATACACTTTCTTGGTTCACCTCTAGGCATTATATCTACAAGGGTAATGAAAGAAAGCAATATTAGCAATAGAAATAATCATCTCTCCTCACTAGCTTGCATAACTCAGCTTAAGCATGTTGTCACAACTCTCTCTCTTGGCACTCATCTACACCTGCATGACCACATCAGTTGTCATACAGGGGGTAGTCATGCACCCCCTACACATCACATCTCCTTCCCGTTAGGGCTGGAGTTGCTCCCACACATACTAACGCAATTGTTAGTAGTATTAGTGCTCACACCACAAAAAGGTACTTTACTTATCAGGTATGCTTGGCTCCATCTCCCCAGTACTAAAAATTCAATCTGACGGACACAAATGTTTTCTGTTATGTCGATTCTCTCTACTCCCTATCTTAACCCAGCAACTCTCCGTGTTAGTACCACTTCACAAGACCGCTCCCTCAGCTCACAGATTAAAAGGCGGTTTAACCAACATCCTATATCCAGGTTCCAACTGCGGCAACTGTTTTGCTCTATACTTGCGATCAGACACCTCTTGACTGACCATATTCACTACTTCAATAAACCTAGTTCTCTATTCTGCAACAGTCCTAACAGGTTTCTCTTAGCGCCTTTAACCACTCATACACAACACGAAATAGTTGTGCATCTACTTGCTATGCTAACTTCTGCTTCTCCAACCGTCTTTAATTCACACCATCAGCTCCTAGCAATGCTTCTGGTGGAAGCTGTAGCTCTATCCCCAAGGCGCCAGCCAGTAACTGAGTCTGTCAGCACAGTGACCTCAGCTCTTGTGTCCAGGGAGAAGTCTCCATCTACCTCATTCACTTTCAACCTCAAAGTATATCTACTCTGTAGTTATTCATCTGCCGTCTCGGCGAGCTCCACTCAGCGAGCTTCACTCAGCCGTTTGGGCTAGCCATCTCTCCCCTGGAGTGGGGACTATCACACCTTCAACCGTGATAAGGACTAGTGTCTCACTAGGTCTCGAACGATTTTGCTAACTACTGTGGTTCTCTATGCTGCAATCTCAAGCTTGCTGTCCCTTGCCAGAGCACCAGTAGCATCTTATCTCAGGGCATGACCTAACAAGATGGCTCCTACTAATGCACTGATGATGCCTGCTCTCACTCGATTTTCCCTTAGAAGGGCTAATTGCACATGCTCTTGGAGGGCAGTGGAAGTCATCCCTACTATGACTCTCCCTACTTCCAGAGTGTGAACGACTAGCATTTCTTCTCCTGTTCTCTCTAGTTCTACTCTTTCCATCACAACTGCTATTGCTTCTCGAGCCAGGCTGTCATTTCTACTTTGGCACACTTTCCTGCTGTTAAATATCCTTTCTTGTTCCCCTCTCTCACTCTCAATACTGTCTACATTCCTCACTATCCCAGCTACCTGTTTCTCGGACGAAGAATTAAATTCACCGTTTAATTATGTCATAGACTCTTGTGCCAGGAAAATCTCAAAATCTCGCCCAATTTATCCTCGAAATCTCGCAAATTTATCCCACTTCAGATCAGTCTTTGAGATCAGTCTTCTACACAAACTACGATCTCGCAACCCGTTAACCGGAAGCACCGGAGTCATTTGACTGCGGAACTCTTGTAATGTCTTGTTTCTATCTGCATTATCTAATTTAAATATCCCAAATTTCTGCTCAGTCTCTCTACTCGCTTCAAATATTCCAGCAGATTTTCTCCAGCCCTCAGACTCACAGTTGCAAATCTCTCTGCTTTCACATATAAACTCTCCTCTCTCTCATATTGTTTTTTCAGCACAGTCATCACTTTCACTCTCACAGGTTATATCGGGTGTTCTTAGATTATATCGTTATATCGGGTTATAACGGGTTCATCTCTTACACTACAATGTGTCTCTACCTTCTAGTCCTATGGATTTAACCAACACTAAAAGTCTAGCCCTATCCGCAAAATTTGAAATGGTTGTGGTTACATTAGCAACTGTCCTCTCCACACCACCTAATCCTAGAGCATCCATTCCAATTGCTATTTCAAACTCTGATACCCATTTATTCGAACTCCCTGAAACATCCTCTGGTACAATCTCTAATCTCGGGAACTCCAACCAATTAATTCCAGGAATGGCGGCTATTGTCCTCTCAGTATCGATCACTCAATCAAATTGGAATGCAGCATATTATAAATCAACACCTTTCCAACTCTTACTCTTACTCTGCACCTGCACGCTGAACACTACTAATTACCTCTCTCTCCCACTGATAAATATTAATAGTCAAATATAGTTATAAATCGAATAGTTAAATATTTATTTTAAATTTTCGCAATTATACTCTTATCTCCCAAGTTTTATCTACTCATTTCTCAATATACACTTTACTCAGTTTATCCTCGATTTGTTTAGCAACTCTCTTCCTCTCTCCACACTGTGTTACCTGCTCTCGTTCTACCTCACCGTGGTACCATGTAGGATAACACACATGTGCACTCACCAAGCTGTAGCATTGAAGTGGCCATTTGTAGTCTCCCTCTCCAAGACTCGTAGTCAGTGACCAATCACATGCCTCTCTACACAGGAGCCAATCCCTAATCTTGTTGCTAACGGAACAGGATATCTGGATATCACCACAAATACAATGATGATGCAAACCATGCTGTCAGTTCGTTGGTAATACAAAGCCAATGTTTTTCTTACTGCCAGCCTCTGGTCTCTGCTATGTACCTGAGGGAGGGTGGGGTGTAAATCCATTACATAGTTTTAGCAACCATTGCTTCAGTATGCAACCAATACTGAATCTGATTTCTTAAGTCAATTCAGTTATTGACTGAGCTCTAATTTAATTCTATCCAGACGTGATTTGACCTTGTTGATGAATATCAAATGATTCCAACGTATTATCAATTTTCAATGAATGACGTTTAACATCAATAAGAATTATTGAAAAGAGTGAGCAATGTCATTGTTGATGGTTACTAATTATTTGTAAATAGAGATTAAATTTGTGTGTTGTCTGAAGAGTGATGTAATGAACTGATGCACCAGATCGCATGGCGTGATCTTTGTGAGACAGGCGCAGGGTTGTGTGTAACAAGTTTGAAATTAAACCAGTTGAAACCAGTTGAAACCAGTTGGTTTGAAATACCCAGTGAGCTCAAGATAAAGAGGTAGACAAACAAGCTGTCATATCCTGATAGCATGTCAGCATTCCAAACTGAAAACCCTTTCTGCATTCTTAGAACAACACAAAGCCGATAAACTACAGTGCTGCATCTAACAGACGTTAGTATGAATAGACCTTATTATTTATCGAAGTGTTGTGTAAATGCCTAATATTCTACTCCAACCTAAATTGAAGGAACTGGTCAAGGTTAAAATAAGAATGCAACAGCATTGGCAAGCAGAGAGCATACTATCTAATTATTTACAGAAAACTTGATTTTGGTGGTTATTTGTGCCGAACATAATATGTCCGGCACTTGAGGGGAACGTACTTTGCCATAGCAATATTTAGGCAAACACAAGCAACCAACAGACAACGAACAATAAACAGTTCGCTGAAATTATGGTTTTGATCTACATGGCAATCTACTGCAATAATATTTGCCTTATTTTGTTATCGGATCATAGTTATATTATAAAGTACGTTCCCCCTCAAGTGTACATCAATGTCACATACATGTTGCTATGCATATGCATATACATATACATATACATATACATGTGCATATACATAGGAATTGCTTCAATTGCTTATGGACCACCTACCTCTGTAGCTGGAGTCGTTGCACATCTTGCATATTTATATACTTAGTATATTGTTCAATATGTTTTCTTATGCCACCAGTAATATGTAAGTGCTGTTCCATTACTTAATTTGGAACCGTACTGAGTATTGCTTGCCAGTTTTGTTTACAATATTGTTCTGTTCGGTATAACCTTTATCCCAAGTGTTCAATTATTCCAATCCGTAAATAGATTCCCGGTATTATCAGATAACTGTTAAGTTAATTTGTACCCAGGTGGTTGCAACTGACTCGCTTACCCACTTGAACTTGAAACGACGGGGTGGTGATTCCCAGGATGATTACAGTATTGTTAGTGTTGTATAACCTTTTGGCTTGATACCCAATTTCATCAGCTTTTGCCTAGTATTATCAAGTATGCACTGTCCTGTCTCAGTCCAGCATGGCTGTACCGCTGCCGGTACAGCCGGGCCGGTATCTGCCCTATACCGAGCCTACAGTTCAGTTTTTGGTATGCCTTCAGCGTCAAATGGACCTAATCTCATAAAAAAACATTTCCTTTTTATAAAACTTTACTTTTGCCTATGTTCACCAGTAATGTCCTATCAACTTGAGCAGATACAATCGCAATTACGATTGACAATTATAAAGTAGACTAAAATAATTGGCTTGGAGTTGTCTGCTCCCAAGAATTGATCGTCCCAGGCTCTCTCTCCGTAGCTAAACTGATACCTGCCCAGACTAGACCTTATAATGGACTTTCAGAATAGCAACTAGTAAGAACTGTGAATTACAGCCACAATTACAAACTAACCTGCATAGTTGTTCGAGAACGTATAGAAAAGTAGCACGACAGTAGAGCCAGTGAGAATTTAGTAAGTGCCTAATCAGTAGACAACTCTGACTGTGAACCTGTAATAATTAATAAATAATCAATTTTTGAAGTAACATTTTAGTGTAGGAAGTGCAACTAATTACTACAGTCATCAAATCAAAATATAGGCCTACCGACTTTTGATTGTACTTTTTAATTTCAACTTGATTATTATTTTATAGGATTACTTTTTGGTGTGTGAAATTTAATACTGTAAACACACTAATTATGACGGGCTTAAAGTATAGCGTTTTGTTGTAGAACTGAGATGTAATTGGATATAATATTGACGGTTTGACAAATTCTAAAACTAAATGCAGATTTATTTTTAGCGATCTTAAAGCACATAGCTGAGCTGATGCTTTTACATGTTTAACATTTACTTGAATACCTTTTCATTGCATTTGTAAAGTTTAAATAAAACATGCAAACTCCTTATCTTTTAATTGTCTCATTTTCTCAGTTTCAGTTGACAGTTTCCTTTTTTATCTTAAACTTTACAAATGCAATAAAAAGGTATTAAAGTCAATGTTAAACATGTAAAAGCATCAGCTCGGCTATGTGCTTTTAGCATAATTGGAAGCATAATTGCAAGGATACTTATGCGAAAGTCAGGTTACTAGTGCTGCAATTACAGAGGTTGCTTGATATTTGAGTACTGGATACTTGATACTTGAGGCTTTGAATATGGACATGGATGACATCTGGTAGTAGTAGTTGTAGTTGTAGTTGTAGAGTATATATAGGTGAGTAGTAGATAGACATGTATGTACAGGTTGGAGGAGCGCGTCAAACCACAACAAGAGCAATGTACAGCTAATTTTAAGGCAGAGGCTCTGTGGCTAGGGCTTCCGTCTCATTTTTTAGTTGCGGGTGGTTCCTATCTGCAAGCACAGGGGCCTCTTTCACTTGCTATAGTGGCCATAGTACTTTGCATGCCAACCGGTTCTCCTGTTGCTTTTCAAGTTTGGTGAGGACAGTTGAAGTACTCGGACTGCTGGCCTTGCCAGCCAAATGCTGGCCTGCCTTCGCTCTCCCAACTCACTGCTGGTTTGACAACTACCTCTTGGCACACTGTCACTGGCCACTAGTCGGTGGCCACTGCAATGGTCGCTTTATATATGTGTTTGATCTTTCAATTTTAACTGAAAATTTTACCTATCGTAAATTTAGGGAGTAGGGCACTATTCCCTAACGGTACCGTTTATGGCGGCCTTAGCTTTGGCCACAATAATTTATTATGCTAGACAGCAAGGACTTAACAACTTAACATAACAAATAAATACATTTTGGTATACCAATCAATGTTTGTGTTGGTTGAAATTTGAAAAATAGAATCTAAATCAATTTCCAAATTCCTAATAAAATTAAATTTGTTTCAGCATACATCTGCTAGTGTGAAGTCAGCAAGCACCTGCTAGTGTTATGTCAGAAAGGACCTGTTAGTGTGATGTCACTGCTAACCTGGTTATATGCTGTCACGAAGAGGATCATCCTTCGCTATCGAACTTTAGCTATAGCTGCCATATCTGCCTTACTTCTATTACGCATGTATTTAGGTCAGTTCCTAATTTATTGAAGTTCAACTTGATAGGTTGATATACATGTAGATATATTAACTACATGTAATATAATACAAATGTAGATATTGCTTTCAATCAGTGTGCACAAGATCAACACTGTATACAGGGTCTCTACATTTGTTTCCACCTAACTTTTTAAATAACTCCATATCTACTCCATATCTAGATGTCTCCATATCTAGATATAGCAATTCTGAAAGAGCTTAGAGACTACTCGACCGAAAAGTGTGCGTTGCTGTGACTACTTTACGAATTAGAGATTCTGGCTTTGATACTAAAATATAATAAAACTGTAATTGCAGTTAAGGCAAAGGAAATATCGAGAATCTGCACTGTGGAATAATTTACATCAACGCTAAAATACCTTAACTGCATTTAAAACTTTCTCAGTGGTACTTAGTATCATCTGCAAGGAGGTAGATTGACAGGCTGGTGCGGTGTCTGGGGTCACTACTAGTACTTGTTTTGGGAAGAGCATTCTGGTAGCCGGGCACTGCGAGCAGTGTCCCGCAGCGTTGCACGCAGTTGTCTGAAGCACTGCTTTGCAATTAACAGCACGGACTAACAATGCTTTGCACTGCTTGCCAATGCTCCAGTCGCAATGCTCCAGTCACTGCTCGGAATGCGGTGTATTGTGCGCACCATGTCCCAAACAGTGACCAGCATAGGATTTCAAGTAATGCCAAGCAGTGGCAAGCAGTCCCTCAGTCAAAACCAATTTCGCAATTCTCTCAATGGTGTGAGGCAGTGCTCCAGTCAGTGCCTGCCATTGATCGTTATTTAAAATCCATAGCCTGAGTCTATTATTTCTAAAATTGCGGGGTATAAGTCTATGCTCCAGACAATGTTAAGCACTGCTCGCAGGATTCTATGCAGTAAGAACTCCGCCAACAATGATGTCCTCAACACTTTGACAATCAATTTAAATTTTATATAAACCCTTTGAGCATAACTATAGAACATGGCGAACACATTCTTTTATTTGTGGTTGCTCCTAGCTAGAGTTCACAGCCAACAGGATGGATTTAGATAAAGTGGGCTAAAGGAATATGCAATGGTTATAAAGGGGGTTGCACTCCCTTTATTCATTCAGTATCTGTATTGATCAGTATCAGTATTGAGTCCTTCATTATCAATAAGCAATATTGCGCCATCATTTACTCAATCACAACGCTAGCTGTTATTAATTATGATCAAGTTTTATGAAATGGGTTTTAAAATGCTCTACATTTCATACAAAACCATATTGATAACATAAATAATGATTTGATAGAAAATAGTAAGCTCGTAAACCGATATTTACTGTTTTCTATCGAATTACTGTAGCAACTTGTAAACTTTCAGTAAATAGTGATATATAAAGTACTCTTGTGTTCTATATAGTTTTGGGAATTATCTCTTTTGTTTTTGTGATGTGGTTAAAACAGTGTTGTAGCCTTATAGTTATCTCCCATGAGGGAGGAAATTTTATGGTTTCAGCGGACTGTTTTAACCGCATCGCAAAAAACAAAGTAAGATAATTCCCAGAACAATATAGAACACAAAAGTCTTTATAGTTTTATACATCACTATTTATGATATCAATATATAATATACAACAGTTTATTCTGGAAGAATATAAGTACTTTAGCGCTTGTAGCCAGAAAAGAAAAACAGATAAGACATGAATTGATGAATTATTAGTAAGAAAAATTATGATAAATATGTACACATTCAATTGCAAACATAGGAGAAAGAGGTAGATAACAAATGGATGTCAATTTGTATATTGAAAATATTAAGCATTCAGTGTAAAGGAGGTGTCATCTTAGGAAAGTTTTAAACTCTTTTAATGATGTCAAACTAGTGATAGTTGGTGGGAGACTGTTAGATAGACTTGCCCCAAAATTATCCGAGGAAAACATACTTTTGCCTCCTCCCAGTGAAAATCCTGTATTAGTCAAAAGTCCAGTTCGACCAAATGATCTCGTTGACAAGAAATTATCGTTGATGAAGCCAAGCTCAATTGATCATTAGATCTGTGTCCTCAGTTTTTAGTCATAAAGATGAGCGAGTGAGGTATTTAAATTTA
>JAOQGN010228650.1:0-17198 GCA_027564295.1 Himantozoum antarcticum | reverse complement strand
TTGAAAATTGCTACCGCTTCCACCAGCAATATGGAAAATGCACGCAAGTCATTCACTCTGTCCACTACACCCACGTCAATTGCATCAAAAATATTTTCGACACTTTCACCTCTCGCCACCAACACCAAATCTTTCACTGTTTCCACCGCACCTACATTGATAAAAAATACTTTGCTCTCCTACTAGAAATCTTCTGCTCCACCTGTAACCTCCACCTTCTGTCCCTGTCTTTGTACCACTCTACTAATTAACAAGAACTCTCCCATAATCAACACCACCACCCCCGCTTCTACTCGTCTGAATACCAATCCCTCTTTCACTTCTTCCTCTACTCCTGTAATAAAAATTGTAGATGATCGTAAAAGTTGTATTTTCGGAACTGAAGACAACTTACATCAAAGGAATTTGAGAGATGTCTCTTTCTTTAAGCTTTTTCTCTTTCTTCTATATTTATGCGATTGTAGTAATTCAATTTATTCTATAATAATTATGACATCAAATATAAGATATTTCACAAATAAAAAATTGTTTTGCAATTGGAAACATTTTATGCTTTTGTACAAACTTCACAAGTTGTATAATGTTTGTAATTATTGTTCCAATTTATAAAGTCTTATATAAACTTGTTCGCGTGATATTATTATTATTATTATGACAATAAATTCAGAGGAAAATTATTTTCCAATTGGAAAGAGGTTTGTATTGTATTCAAGATATTTTATTTTATATTTAAGAAATAATCAATATACAAATGGAAATAATAATAATCACAATAATGCGAAATGTCAAAAAAATAAAAATAACGCTTTTACTATCAATAGGTAAATGTAATCGTGTTAGTGTTACTATTGGTCGGATCTCAATTATTGTCATGTTGGAGAAGATGGTGTGTCTGTCTTGAAAGGAGTGAGAGAAGTGGGTGTGATGGATGTGTCGAGACTCAAAAGGAGTGATTTGGCTTCTTTAGAGAGAACTTTTGCCGTATCTGTCTTGTGAGCTGGAGTCGTAATAGTAGAGTGTGTTTTAGTGGTGGTGGTCGTTGGAAAAGCGGGTGATGTGTCAGATTTGGCTGTGAAGCGTGGTGAATTGATGAATTCGGAGGAATTTTCATCGTCCGCATTATAAACATCTCCTTTATCATCATCTCCATCAAACATTCCAGTCATGATAATTCATTTATCTATGAACATGATGTTGTGATGTTGACGTTGATTCTTTGATGTTTGCTTTCCTTTATATAACATCAAGCACAGAGGCTTCTTTTTTGCCTCTGCCAAAACGTGAGTGGGAAGGAAGACCTCTCCAGAGATCTTTTCTCCATCACACTGTGTCTTGTAAGTGTCCACAGGAATTTTGGTTTCTTTGTCGTGAGCGAAGCTGGTTATTCCACACACGCTCTGCAGGATGAAAACTGTGCCTTCCTTGAATCTTGAGAGTTATCTATCTTAACAAGAGCCTTCATCTCTCGATGAGTCTTCTGTCTCACAACATCGGCATGTTTCTTCAAAGCTTCATCATGCGGGAATGAGTCTGTAATATGCGATTTGAAGATGTGAGACTGTCCACCAGTAGCCATTGCTTTCATTCCCATGTATACAGCCACCTTGCGAGTTGAATAGTCACATTCTTCATGCAGACTAATCGGGATCATCACTCTTCCGCACTGCACTCTCTCTCACCATCCTTCAATGTTCTAAAGTAGTGCAATGCACCCGCTTCCCCGTGCATTGTTTCTCACCTCTCTCCACCAACTATCTCCAGCACCGTATAGGCGGGCAAGTCCCTCAGCATATTGTAATTTTCCATACTTAGCAAGCGATCCACTCCATACCGTCTAAAATAATAAAGCGATAAAAGTTAATACAAAAAATCAATCTAATTATTCCAGATAATTCCAAATTTATCATTTGCAAAGAGAATGTAACGAAAACTTCAATGAATTGAAAATGATGCGAACTAAATGGTTAATCCATAAAAAAAGATGTAGACTAAATGTACAATCAACGGACTGAACAATCTTCATAAATATTCCAAAAAAATTTGGAATCATCATTCATTCAAAAAATTTCGAATCAATTCATTCATAAAATTTCGAATCATTCAAAAAATTTCGAATCATTATTCATTCAAAAAATTTCGAATTACCTTTCATTCATCGTTAATTCACAATTCATTCAAATAATTTCGAATCATCATCATACATTCAAAAAATTTCGAATCAATTCATTCAAAAAATTTCGAATCATTCATTCAAAAAATTTCTTCATTCAAAAAAATTTCGAATCATTCATTCAAAAATTTTCGAATCATTCATTCAAAAAATTTCGACTCACTTTTCATTCATCATTCATTCAAAGAAATTCAAATCACTTTTCATTCATTCAAAAGTGCCAACATTCAATTATTCATAAGCTCATCCAACTTCCGCATTCCAATCATTCCTAAATGACATTAATAACAACATTCCTAACTCTTGTCACATTCTTAACATTCCTAACCATTCATAAACATTCGTCTTAACATCTATAAATAAATAAATAAACTATATTTAAATTAAAACTTACCGCAAAAAGCTATAAATAAAACATAATAAACAATATACATGCCACCCACGCATATTAATTACGCAAAAAACTATTTATAGATACCACCTACGCTCGAACTCTTGAACTCTTGAACTCTTGAACTCTTGAACTCTTGACCTATTAAGCAACACTTCCGGTGGTGCTCTGCTCATTTCGAATGATTTCGAATGAATTACAAATCACAATTCAACCAATCAGAAGCCTCCATTTTTCTTCAAAATCATTCGAAATTCTGCTGGTGGTACTCAGCTGATTTTGCCCTTCTGTGATTGGTCAATTTTTGAAATACTGCATTCTCATTGGGTAATACGACGGAGTCATTGAGTGCTTTGGGATGTCGAAAGCCCAGTCTACACTACACTGATTGTGGATGATGTCTCATGGATCGTCTTATATGTACAGGGTTGGCAGATGCTAGATAGTGTTTTAATGGATGGGAGTCATCAGCATCTTTCAGTTTTTGGACATATTTACAGCATAACTCTTTTAAGTACAGATTGATTTCTAGCAGTCCAGATGTTAACAATCGGTCAGAATAGTGTTCAACTGCTGGGTATATAATTTTGAGGCAAAGTCGTTGGTATCGCTCTAGGATTTGCTTACTAGCATTGGTAATGTATGGATACCAGGCAGCTGCAGCGTAAGTGATTATTGGCAGAATTCTCATTCTGTAGAACATCAGCAGACTGTTAGGGTGAACTCCTGCTCTCTTTATCAATACCAATATATCAGTTCAATGTAAGGTTGTCTGCTCAGCCACCCTCAATGGCTATGTGTATTGTGTTACAGGAGACACTATGTAAGGAGGCTACTAACATGGTGTTTAAGTTAGAAGTGGTACACAAGAAGTGGGCAGACCACACACGGGCAACAGATGATCTACTCAACCTACTCATGCAATATCAGTTTGATGTGGAGACAACTCCAGTATTGGCATCGGAAACCGAGAAGGTGTGTATTATGTGTGTGGTGTGCGGTGTATAGTGTATCTGTGTATGAATATGTCATATTCAGTGTTATAGTCATGTCTATATTATATCATTATTATCATTATTATTATCATCGTCATTATCAGCATTTTCACTGTCTTGTAGTTGTACCTATATTTTATTTTCTCACAAAACCAGAACAGCTTTATCACTTTTATTGTCTTTAGTTTTACTGATGACTTATTTCAATATCAATCAGTATAAATATATTCATAAAAATATTTAGATACACATACATACATAATTATACGTATATGTATATTTATGTCTATATACATATACATATATGTATATTTATGTGTATATACATATACGTATATGTATATTTATGTCTATATACATATACGTATATTTAGATACACATACATACATATACGTATTCGTATATGTATGTGTATGTCTATATACATATACGTATATACACATTTCCATTTAACTTTTCCTTTACCGTGAGGCAAAGACCTTAGTCGATCCTGGATTCAATCCCGATATCTTGAGTCTCCGTTGGAAATTTTCAAAACATCCTAAGGAATTCAAATAAGCAGATATTAACATCAATTGGTTGTCAGTCAAGCACCTGCTAACCACTTGTCTATGGCATGTGTTGCAGGACTTCCTGAGCCATGTCAAGCACTTGACAACTGTAGCTGACAGGTTGGAGCAGAACACATTGCTAGTTGCTATCAACCAGTTGACAGATCAGCTTACCCAGTCCCTGACAGACCAGACCACAAAGCAATGGCTGGGAGACAGGCTGGAGGAGATGATTGGACATCGGCGTGAGCTGATTAATGTGATAAGACAGGCAGCGGACATCTGGAGGGAGGCCTCACAAGCTGTCCGCTTGTATGAGCAGGGATGTAAGACAGCACAGCAATGCATAACAGGTCAGCAGCTGTAATAGTTGTGGAGTCCGACTCTGCATTGTAAAACTTACAAAATTGTTAAACTAATTAAGCGAAATCATTTCACTTACATCAATTGGTACAGCTATAGCATTTCCAAATGCAAATTGTACATGTTCATCTTCAACTGTTTGAATTCTCTTCCCACTCTGTGCAATAATAATAATAATAGTCCTCTTTTGAAATTGTTTGTCCTTTAAATTGAAATACATAAGCAGACAATTCCAAATATATACTTTTCAGATAATAATTTATGATGGATATATTTATATCGAGAAGGCATTACCACTGATGTCTTAATGTTTTTAGAATGTGAGGAGTTAGTAGCTTGCCTTGAGCCAAACTGTGAACTAGTTGACCTCGAGTCACAGGTCAGCTCGGCAAAGGAAGCGGAGACTTCACTGTCTGCTATACAGTGGGAGGAGATTAACAAGCACAAGGAAGTCGTTACGTCACTTGTCAATCATCCACTACTGCTGGTAATTACTGACATGTTGCAAGTGTAGACACCTATTATAGTGTACATTACTATACATTGAATTTATATCGTGGAATTTAATATGCGGAGTTGTGCTCTCTTATAAAGACTAGGATAAGCATTTTATTAGTACATCATGCAGAAATGAAAGCATAAAATCTAGTTTGTACGATATCTACAGAGACATGGCAGATGTGCACATTGGATATGGTTGATCTCCTTATGGCAGTAATTGCGTTGTTAAGCAAGAAAGCAGTGCATATCATTTGGTGTGTTACACCACCTTGAAAGTCGTCCGGTTAACATCAAACGTAATTGGTGAATTTGTTTTCTAAAATTAAACAATATAATTATTTTAAAACTCTGTTACCTACTCAGTAGAAGTCACACTACTCAGTAGAAGTCACACTACTCAGTAGAAGTCACATTACTCAGTAGAAGTCACACTACTCAGTAGAAGTCACACTACTCAGTAGAAGTCACACTACTTAGTAGAAGTAGTAATATTGCTTCCCAATCCCTGTTTTCGGTGTTTTGATTGAATGGCTGCCATATTGACATGAGGTTTGACTCCAGAAACATGCTGAAGCTTGCCTAAGTCATCGGAGTCCAAACCTGCAGCAACTGATGAAGACCAACTTTTGCTGAGCCAATCAATCATCAAGACATCAGAATTTGTTGCTGCGAAGCACCATACCTAGAACGTAGCACTATAATTACTGGCATATTCATATTGTGGTTGTGCTTGTAGGTGAGCAGACTGCATCATCAAGCTCAGGTAATGCAGGATGCCCTTGCTAAATTCAATAGTCAGTGTTCTACCAAGTGCTCTAAATTTACTCTCTTCTCTCTGCTGTTGCAATCTCTCAGTGACTTTCTAAGTGACTTGGAAACGGATGCTGTTGTTACATCACCATTTAGTCATCTAGTAGGAAGTCCTCAAGATGCTGACATACACTTGAATTCCTTACGGGCCTTAACCTCCAACATGGTCAAACATAACCATAAGTATGAGCAACTCAAAGAGTTAGCCCTTGTTTTGCCCCTCAATAATGTCCTTGCTGCTCAAGTTACTAGAGTAGATGAACAATGGGCAGAATGCCAGTCTATATTGAGCAGTAGACAGGAACGTATACAAGACTATTGCCTGAGATCTTTAGACCTCAAAGGCAAGTATAAACTGTGGTGTGATTGGTTAGATGATATCCAATCACTGGTCACACCGGTACACCCATCCACGGAGGACTCATTGCGTACTCGACTAGCCAAGTATCAATCAGCAACTTGTGAGATGACAAGCAAGTGCAAAGTATTAGATTCTATAATAGAGGAAGGAGACAAATTGGCTAGTCTCGAGTCCACAGGTCATGCCCGTGTTAAAGCTGCTGACTTGCAGTCACGGTGGTCTCAGCTGAAGGATAGCATGGAACATAACAATGAGTTAGTATTGGAATCGCTAGATAGATGGGGCACATTCGCTACATTGAGAGAAAGGCTCAGTCATGCTCTGAGCACCCTAGATAGTGAGTTACAGCTAGTAACTTTGACTAAGGAGGCACATCTAAGTATGGCAGATAAGATACCAGCCTTGAAGAGTGCCTTTGAGCGACATCAGCAAGTGGCACGACTGATGAGACAGATTGGACAGCGTCTGCTTCCCGATTGTACCGACAGAGCCCAAGAGAGGATTACTTCAACTATGAAGCATCTACATACACAATGGCAGTCAGTGTTATCTAAACTAATCACTCAAAGTGAAGAGTCATCTTCTCTGATATCTACTCTGAGACTTTTAGAAGCTGCATTTGTTAGCTTCAACCACGAACTGAAATCTGTGAGAGAGGAGTTACTAAGTAACATCTCAGAACATCATGACAGCCTCCAAGACCAACGGGCTCTGTGTGACCTGCTAGATCAGAAACTAGAGGACACTAATAACAGGCTTGCCTTGGCCAAGCTTGACCTTGTCAAACTAGAAGGTCATATAGAGGACATGAGCCCTCTAGAAACTAGGATGGAGATCAATGAATGTCTACTAGAAGAGACCAAAGGTCAGATAAACAGGAGAAGATTACTATTAACTACTAGGTTGTCTACCTGGACTGACTTTATGGATAGAGTAGATAAGCTACTTGGGGACATGCAACACTTAGAGAGATGCTATCTCAATGACTCACACCTCACTATAGAAGAGCTACTGGATGAGATATCTACACGCTATGACTCAGAACTTATCAGAATGGAGTCTAGAGTAGACTTACTGATGGCTGAGGGTGAACGTCTCCTACCACTCAGTGGTGACATCTACTCCAGCGCTATTAAGCACAACTGTGCATCTCTAGCTAGTACTATGCAGAGACTGAACAAACTAGCAGATACCAGAACTGCGAAATTAAGGGAAACACTGACGGCCATCTTAGAGTTTGAGAGTGGTATGCAAGCTCTCAATGCATGGCTTGTAAACACGGAGAGATTGCTAGCTAAGAATGCGCTCTCAGTGTGGCATAGTGAGACGATTGCTGAACAGCATAGCACACTATCAATGTTGGAGAATAACATAGAACATCACGGACGAGTAGTGACTGCTGTGGTGAATCTGTGCAGTGTCTTACAACACGATCGAGATGCTTCACAAAATCAGAGAGATAGACAAGCCGTCTCAGCAGTTAGACAGATACTCAAAGACAGGTGGAAGACCCTATGTAACAAGGTCAGTTTGTGCCCATGCTGCTATTACATTGGCACAGCATAGCCACCTTTTAATTGTAATATGTATATAACTACCTTTGCACGCATGTACAGAAATGGGTGGGTGGAATTACAGCAATCTCCAATTTAGTTTAATAATTTTGTAATTCCTATATTTGGTAGATAATTGCATTGGAGATAGGATTTAACATCCTGCGAAAGTTCCGCATTGCAAATATAAATGTGCAAATTCTCATTTAATTATCCTTGCTTTGCCGATGTTATTGAGCCTGCCTCAATGAGTTTCCATGTCTTTGTCTTTTCTAACTTTGGTTTCATGGCATGTCAGAGCTTCTCATTTATCTATAACCTGTAATATAGGGATGCAGACTATGCCTAACTGGTAGTTCATGAATGAGTTTTTGTCGTTGGGGATTAGGGGCTTTAGTTTGTGACTGTCAAGCACAAACACTATACTACCAAACTCGATTACTAATGGGACAGACACATTGTTTTTGTTGTTGTTTGTTTTGCTTTTAAGTGTAATCTATTAGAACCTGTCGAGAGAAATCCACCTAACCTCCGGTACTTTAATTGCACACCAGAATACAGTTAGATATAGCAACTTCCGGGTTAACAATCTTGCCCCCGAGCGCTTAGCAAAATAATTTTTGACTGAAGCAGGAATCAAACCCAGGAGCCAGCCAGGCCTGCCATGCCAGGTCTGCCAAGGAGCCAAGCCAGGTGCCATGTAATCACGTTACCACCCCTATTCCCCTGTAGAGTGTAGACTTACAATTTTGTGTGTATGCTTTAGCTGGTTGACAAGAGGCAGTGGCTAACTGACGTAGCCGCTGTCTGGCATCAGATGAGAAGCCACACGCACCAGGTTGTGGATGTGATGTCAGCATATTCCCGTGAGGCACAGAGAGCCAAGACTTCCTACATAACAGTGGCTATGGCAAACAGTGAACTAGACAAATATACAGATGTCCTACATGAGTTCACAACTAAGAGGGACGACTTGAAGCTGATCAATAAGAGATACATGTGAGTGAGGCTGCAGTAAATATATGATCTGTAAGAGGATGATCACAATGATAAATCTATCATAATACTAATAATATTGTGCTTGGCAAGTATAGCATTGCTAATTGAGGGCTAACCAGAGCTGCTGTGAATTGTGTGATTCGGGGGCAAAATTCGATGTAATGAAAATCTCAGCAAATTTTATTCGAACCCATATTTTTGCAGATAACTTGTGTCAATGGACCAAACCACTTGACCGTGACAATATTTTCCAGTTATCTCAACTATTTGACTAGCCGAATAACTAATGGCCATTTTTTCGCCATCCGTTACATGTTACAGATTTTAATTATAAATTAACGGGAGTTATGCAACTTTATTGGGAATGCTAAAGAGTAGACAATTCTTTAAAATTTCAATCAGTTTACAGTATATCTCAGTGATTACTTTTTCACAAAATATTTCTGTAGTCCTCTAAACATTTAGATGTTGTTATGCTGTACTTGATTGGTTAACTGTAGATACATGAACAGAAGGGCGATGGTTGACTCTTCAGGCATGGTTAAAGAGACAGTAAACCGATGCAATGAGCTATGGGACAGCACATATCAACGCCTGCAAGCTATTGTACGTAGACTAAAACATACTTGCCAGGTGTGGAAGGATTATGAGCAGTCCCGTGATGAGGTACTTCGAGAATTAGGTGCACTTAGTCTAACACTGAAACGACAACCTGATCTCAGAACTCATGTCAGGGAGAGATTAGATGGCAACTCTGATAAGGTATGTATCCCTGTCGATACTCTACTCTTTGTAGTAACCAGTAGGTAGTACCTAGTTAGTAGTGAGAAGTATGAAGTAATGGTAACAATGTCTAATATTATTTATTTATACAGGTCAAATAATCAACTGTGCTGTCATTGTGCTGTCATTGTGCTGTCATTGTGCTCTTATTTGGTTTAATAATACTAGTAAATTTTACATTGCTCTTCTTCTCGGCTCGTAGTAAAATTTATATAGATTGGTGAAGTACGTCTTTACTTCTCGTTGATATTACATTTGTATTAAACACTTTTTTGTCTGACTGCCTGTCTGGGTGCAGGGATAAGTTTCCACTTTGCCATCCTCATGCACATCTCTCCATACTCACCATATTGTATGCTACTAGCTACTATTGTATCACTCTATCTGAGTGACGCTCTTCTGTGTTACTCTTTCTGCTGTCTCCTCCTTCGCTAAAGCACTCTGACATATTCTCGTCTCATATTGTACTGTATTTCCCTATAGATTTCCCACCTGCTGGGAGAAGGAGCTACCTATCTTATACAGAGAAGTTCAGTAACTGACGCAGGTAAAGTGGAGAGCATGGTTAAAGAGTTGCAGACAAGTGTAGACACTCTCAGATTAGAGCTCAATCCTGTCACTGATGAAGTCGCACAAGTAGAAGCGGAGCTTGAATCTATTATATCTGAACAGGATGTTATTGACAGAGGTACTGCGACTGGGCACTGTGAACTGGGTACTGTTACTGAGTACTGTGTACTGTGCACTGGGTACTGTAACTGTGCACTGTAACTGGGTACTGTAGCTGGGTAGTGGGTACTGTAGTTTGGGATTGTGACCGGTTACTGTAACTGGGTACTGTAGCTGGATAATGTAGCTGCCTACTTCATAGCTAATTGTTCACGCGAGTATATCTCCATACTCTTGTCCTGTATTCTTGCGACAAGATTTCATTCAGAGACGACCACATATGTCCTCTCTATGTCAACAACTCATTTACTCAAAATCATGTTCAACTAATCGAAGGAAGTCAAGTAAATTTATATGCCATATTTAGGTTGTGAAACCAGAATTCAACTATTTATATAATTGATGTGATTGTTGTGTCACGGCGTCTTCTCAAATCTGTGGGAAACTAAGCAACCTGATCATGTCATGTAGGCAAAATCTGCACATTATCCTACCTTGCAAAATGACTGGTCTTTCGTCAAGCTGATCAATAGAAAACCGGTGTTTTCCTACCGTGTTATCCAGTGTGAGATGTAGACTGTCTAACAATTGTAGGTTTGGAATCACCTCCCCTCACATCCTCCCCCCTTCCACTTCCTGACACTCTACAACAGCAGGCCAGCCTTACCGAAGAGACCCAGCGACGTCTCAACTACATAGATCAGCGTATAGCAGACGCTGAGAGGAGAGCTGAGACTAACCGCAAGAAAAAAGCAGCTTCTGCTCTCAATATGTCATTGGCAGGCAAGCCGTTATTTCAGCTCAGCTCGCTACGATATAAACCACAAAGCCTTGGCTCTTTGCACTTAACAACCGCTGGTGAGAACTTGCACATTGCACCGATTCAATATAACACTCACTTGTCCAGAAACACATAAACTGCTTCTAAAGTTCCATAGTTATTTATTATAATATATATAGTAATAATAATATATTGGTAGCCATCAATTGAGCTTTCAAATAATGAACCGCGCATCACTATGTAATTGGATTTGGAGCCATGCACAGCACTATCACAACACATCACCTTGTTATTCACATATCACATTTCATGGAAATAATCAGTAAATTCTACACTCCTGTTTGCTGTGTATCCAATCTCATGACTTGCATTTTGCTTGACACTTTGCTTTAGTTTCCATAGCAACAACATAGCCCTGACAACACAGTCAATCACCAAGGCGTGAGTTTGACAGTTTGCTTTTGTTTCCATAGCCCTGACAACACTGTCAATCACCAAGTTGTGAGTTTGACACTTTGACTGTGTTGTCAGGGCTATGGAAACTAAAGCAAAGTGTCAAACTCACAACTTGGTGATTGACAGTGTTGTCAGGGCTATGGAAACTAAAGCAATCACCAAGGTGTGAGTTTGACACTTTGCTTTAGTTTCCATAGCCCTGACAACACTGTCAATCACCAAGGTGTGAGTTTGAATCCCGTGGTAACGCACTCGTTTTTAGTAGACTAGTCAGGTAGCGTGTTTGTGCAAGGCATCAAATGCTTTACGCGATGTAGGGTGTAATTAATCAAATTGACCAATTTTGAAGTTGAAAGGCCAAACTCACAGAATTCTTCTTTCACACAGTGTCCGGGAGATAATCAGGTATATCTAGCACTTACAAATGACTGCCCAACAGTAGCTATTTAAAAATTATTTATTAAGCATTCTGTGTTTGTCAGTCTGCAAAACTATTTATTACATTTTACTTCTTAACTATGTGAATCTGGTGTTATTTTAATAGAGAGAAGCACTACAGCTGCTGAGAAAAACTCACCATTTCAAAGATTTTTGTCTTCACGAAGGTCTATGGGTCCTGCGAGAAGACAGCGAACTGCGCCACAAATAACCAGGTAATCGCCTCGTATTATCGTTACACTATCTATTTGTTATCTTTGAATTCTGAACTGAATGATGACTAAGCGTGTGAACCATCAGCATTCCGTGTACAGAACGCTATCCGTTGCACGAGTAATGAGTGAATAGTTAATTACTCATCTATCAATATCGCAATATCCCGCATCACCAGCCTAAATCTGTGACACCCTAGTACAAGCTGATTAAGCTGAGATCGAACCATTATTGATCGTACCAGATCCATAATCAGATCGTACCGTCTATTGAACGCTAGTAGGTAGCGGTAATCAAGTAATTATAACTTTGTGTAGTTAGTCCCATATCAGGCTGCATCCGTCATATGTGATTGTGTAAATTTTGAGATAAGTCATTGACTTGAATGCTTCTTTGTACTTCATCCTTGTGTGTCATAAGAGTGTTACCTCTCTAAGTATCTCAGGGAGACTTTTTGGGTTACTATCTCTTGGTCTCTACCCATCAAGTACATATGAGATAATATTTTCTATATAGAGCAAGAAGTCATTCTAGTGACAGACAGTATTTATCTGCCAGCACCACTAGTGACAGAAGAGAATTTAGTCCCTCAACTAGGAGTAATCTTCTCACTCCAGCTAGTGCACACTCCAGCCAATCAGGTGAGTGCATCGTGCCTATTCCAATCAATTAGGTGTATTGTGAATACTCCAACCATTGAGGTGAGTGTATTGTAGATATTCCAACCAATCAGGTGAGTGGCAGCATTGCATATGCTTTAACCAAACAGGTGTAGAGTAGTCAATATATATACTTAAAAATATTAAATATAATATGTTCACCACTTCAGCCCTCTAACCAACCCGGAGAGTATCGTATTTAAATTAATGACATCGTGTTTGTGTTATCTTTGATGATTAATTCATTTTCACTTGGGGCAGTCAATATCAAAAAGTGTTAGCTAAAGAGTATCTTGAGTGATTGAATTTCCTAATATCCAGTTTTATTTTGTTACTCTTATCGTGAATTCACTCTGTGGTTATGTGCTTTTACAGCGAGTTTGTTGCACTCACCAATCTCACCAGTGACTAGAGATGAACTGAGCAGCGAGCAAAGAATGGTTCTTCAGAAGAGACAGCTTGAGACAGACGTGAGAAACCTGCTGACATGGCTAGGAGATGCTGAAGAGCGCAGTGTGATGTGGCATGAGCATATACCTAGAGATCTCAGCTCTCTTGGCAAGCTCTGCGCTCAGTACAAGGTTAACTATTATATTGTTAACTATATATAACAATGTTATAATATTATTCCGGCCAAGTGTATCATTCCAAGTGGTAATCTAATAATAGCATAGGTAATTGAGGAAAGCCCACTGCACAGTGAGCGCTATTGTTAGTAGTTTGATTGGCAAAGAAAATACCTGTTAAAGTACAATAATCTCCAGGTTGCAAGCGAGACTCAAACCCACATCTGCTAACTGGCATCATCATGTAAGACCAGAGAGATTAGAGGAAACGCGCTACCAATCTGTCATGGGCCATTCTCAATTGAATGCGCCGATCACCATTACTAATTGAGCAATGTCAGATAAGTGTTTAAATGTTCTAGAGTTTGATGTCAATTATAGTATCTGCGGATTGTACCTACATCTACAGTTGTATGTATCAATGCTCATCAATAAACTAAATTTGAGAAATGACAAAATATGTGAGTCTTTCCAACTGCTGATCAGAACACAAGAGAGCAACTTTAGGGTGAAGAATCGTAGCTGGGAAATTTTTGACCTGAACTGGATTTGAACTCGTAAACGAGATGCCGTGATCTTAACTACTTGCCCATCCATGCAGTTACCTATTAGACTTGAATATTTGCAATAGCTGTCAGATATTAGGCCACAACATCTCCTGGAGGATTCGTCGAGAGTCCATATCTAGACACTAGAATGTAATTATAATGTTGATGCCATTTTCAGGAGTTTTCTACTCGCTTGCAACAACAGAGGAGTCGTGTTCTTTCCATTAATATAATAGCCAGCATGGACGACTCTACTGGCAGTGAGCTAGACTCGCTCAACTCTCGATGGGAGAAAATACAGGAGACAATGGTACGACACCGCAGTAACTTGCAGCCCAAATTAACGGCTTGCAAGGAGCTAGAGCGACAGATAAAGAAGTTGTCAGACTCTGTTACGGCGATACAACTAGAAGTAATCAGCGAAGTGTCTGATATATCGGTGAGTGGACAAAATTGTTTAATCATTTATGATTTAGCAAACCCGAAGTTGATGATATGAGATCAATATATCTGAATTTTGTGAGAATGTTCTTAATAATTTTTTACTGAATGATTTTGGCAATTGGGTACTGCTATATACATTTTTGAGATGTTCAGCTTACGAAAAAACTACAAACCTTCAGAACATGACCCGAATTCATAATTTAAAGTTTAAATCAGGTTGCAAGGTTTAAATTTTAAACCTTGCAACCTATGCCAATAATTGTATCATATCAAGGTAGCAAACAATCTTAAAATTTTGCCATCATAGGAAATATCAATAAACTAAATATCTGTTTTACTTTCTCTCATTCAAGCAAATTGGTAAAACGGGCGACCCTCCTCTCTCCTCCAACTCTGAGTGTTGCAAAATTTGTTCATTGTCTGAGTAGTCTCTTGCGATTGTGAAGGCTGCTGCATGCTTACTGTCAAGCACTATGTCCAGTACTGGTCATGATGGTGTAGGACTACCTCTACTCAGTATTAGTTTAATGACTTGTTGATGTATTGATCTTCTGGTCTGATATATTTGTAGGCAGTGGAGAGTAACCTGAGAAGACACTACAAATCTATCAGATCACACCTATCTAACCTCTCCCCAATACTGGCAGAGTATCAACCTGCGGAACAACTCATGGACTATCTAGTAATAGCTGAAGATAAATGTAAAACTTTACTCAAATTAGATGAGTAGATGTTACTGTTTGTCACACCAGGTAAGTGGAAACAATGAAGCATGTCAGAGAAAATAAGAAATGTAGAGTTGTCTCCTCTCCTACAACAAATACAGAGTTATTTTCTTTCCTACAACAAATACAGGGTTGTCTCTACTCCCACAATAAATACAGGGTTGTCTCCTCTCCCACAACAAGTGTAGGGTTGTCTCCACTCCTACAACAAATACAGGGTTGTCTCCTCTCCTACAACAAATGCAGGGTTGTTTCCTCTCCTACAACACGTGCATATTATACTATAACAACAGGGTTGTTGACTGAAAATACTTGTTGTAGAGCACTTTGAACGTTGAGCATTGAACTAGTAAGCGTTCTAAGGACAGTTGAACACTCCATGTTGAGAAGTTGGTGCATCTGTAAATAAACATACCCTACTGGAAGAAAATATTAGTGGACCTAATTGTAGTGAATCACCAGCACAAAACTGTATTAGCGGAATTTAGTTTTAGTGTTCTTTTCTATGTAAGACCTTCAAATTTTACTAATAAAACTCCTAAATAAATTTGAAGGAATGAGATATTAGCAGAATTAATTTTTAGCTAATTTTTCATTAGCGAAAATTAATTCCAACCAGTAATTTCTTCCGGTAGGTACCTAAAGAATTGGCCATACTCTTTCCATTAATTGTAAATAAGAATATCACTGGTCCGGTGCAATGATAGCCATTTGCTTTTATGATAGCGTAATTTTTTATTTTGAACCTGATAGAACGAATGACCCTCTCCTTCTCTCCCCCCATACAATTGATCCATTTACGGTCATCAGACTCGGCTATATATAATATTTTCTCTTCTATTTCAGCTACAACCACCAAAGAGCAAAGAACATTAAATCTCATCTATAATTCAAGGAGAATTTCTATTTATGAATACTTAAAGAGCAAACAAATGGTGTTATCTACAATGGACACCTCTTCTTATAATTAAACCTTATTGTATTTAAATTATATTGTATGATAGATTCATATATATATATAGTTATTTTATATTATATGTTTAGAATGTACGTACTTACGTAGCAACGTGGTCTTAGTTTTGCTGTTTGAATAAATTGTTGGTCTGCTTATCAGTTCTTCATCCATCATGTATTCCGTCCTTTATTGTATCTCTCATTTTACTCGTGCGTATACTCGTTGTCTATAGCAACACACAAGGCAACTTCATACTGCTATTCATTATCACATGCTGATATGCATGCGCACTAAACTTTTTATTTATTATTTTCATTATGCTCATGCGACAGATTCTGTAATTGCTATATTTATTTTTACCATATTTCCATTTTGAATACCAAATTTTTATACATTATGATGTAAAGTTTATGGAATTTTAGTAGCTTTATTCTGTGATTAACAATCTGTTTGCTGTTTGTCTTTATTACTATGTATCATCACAAGAGACTATGATAATTATTATGAATTGCTTTTCATTTAGGATGAATGATTTTTACCATTATGCAAATTAGTAAATAGATAATATATTACCGGATTCTACACGCATTACACCAATGTAATATTGTCTATGATTAGTGACGAATTTTGATTTAATTAGTATGAAATGCGGACGGAGTGACTTTAAAATTTAAGATTACTGATACAAGTGAAACTAAAACTTGATTGAAATTTAACATACCATAACATAACGTGTTGTGAAATTAACGATTTTATAATTCAGTTGTTGTGATGGTGCAAAGGGAGAGTGGAATCTATTGTGTAGTTATAGTAGTAGAGATGTAACGTTGAGGCACAGCGATAATATGCGGAGAGACTGCTCTGGCATGTGAACAGAAATTGCTAGTATACTAGTAGTATGCAGAGGAATACAATATATCAAGATGATTATAAAAGCTTCTAAACTGTGTTTATAAAATCAAAGGATAGATGTTCAAGCATAAATTCATTAGCATTACAGAAAAAATGATATACTACTTGTAGGTTGTTAAAACGTGGTCCAGATAAAAGCAGTGTCCAGCAGTCCACATTAGAAAAACATTTGGTTTCTCCAAACTTAATAACTATAATAAAACAAAAATGTTCACACTCATAGGTCTCACCTCACGGCATGGCTGCTGCAAGGATGTAAACTTTAGCCGACCTCAAAACGAGGTAGGTGCAGAACTGGCTATTTTTGAGATAACCCGTGATCTAGAAAAACTTATGTAGGTGGAGAAGTTGTCT
>JAOQGN010228540.1:0-10585 GCA_027564295.1 Himantozoum antarcticum | reverse complement strand
AAAAATGAAGTTTAGGGGTATATTTTACAAGGCAGACACTGCAACATGAAAAACAAAAAAAGGTAATTTTAGTTCCAGCACCAGTGGAAAGGGTTGATGTTCAGTTCATCCTCCACCATATCGAACATTTAGCAGAATAAGGGTCTACTTTCAAGGTAGCATGCCAGCGAAAAGGGATTGGATTACCAATGGCTTAAATTGGTGGCAAGGGGCTAAATTTCAGAATAGCGCCTACCGCCTAGCCCTATGGGTGGTGGAATACTGAGTACCCCCGGGGTGAAAAGATGACTCTGCATCTCACAATAATAATAGCCAACGGTTAGAGAGCATAAATTATCCGCCCCAATCAAGCTCCTAAATGCCTCTTGACAGACTTGTCATTTTCAACAAATATTGTCATATTGGACTCCGATGATAATTTGGTCCCTAGTCATAAAACCAAGAATGAGGATTATTTGTGTCTTTGCGTGTATTCATTTTGTGTATCCATTTTGTCCACCCAACTGTTTATGTATGTAATATGTATATATATAATGATTCTGCTTTGCTAATGGAGGCAGCTTCCAGCCAGTTACTACTACAAGTACACAAATCACATTATCAGCATGATACTATTATTCTATTATATAAATTGTGAGCTACTTGTTGCTAACCTTTTTTGTGCAATTGTGCAAATTTCAGTGACGATGAGACCAAGCAGTCTACATTTTAATATATATTTTATCATTTTCAAGTTGGAACCGCACAGGGCCAATATTGGATTGCATTACATTGATATTGACTTGCATACTATTCCAAGGAACCAATGAGGTCGTTTGAGATCTACCAATTTTGTGTTATCAAAACAATAATATGCGTAGCGATGAGCAACGTTGTGCCTATATATAAGTGCAATGTTCATGCATATATAAATTATACGTATAACTATAAAATGCTATTAACAAGTCAAAAATCGAGTTTGGTATTTTATTACTGCATAGTTTCATGACGAAGAACACCCAGCTCTCAACAGATACAATTACCAGTTGCACAGTTGGTAATTTCATCGGCTAGGTGCTGAATGTTGGTCAGCATGAAAATATTTAGCAATAAAATGCCAAACTCAGTAATCTCTAGCTGACTTTTCAATAGCATTTTATCTAGTAGCTCCAGTTCGCTATTTAGCACTGTATTATTATATACATGTGTATGACATATACATGTATATAATATTATATATACATACATATGCATACAAACATTATTCATAAAAATATCTTTTAATTTTTGTTATTGACAAATCAATGAACACGAATAATAAATCATAAAATTATATAAGAATGGAGCTAAAAATAATCTAATACAATCCGTAGAATGTGTGAAAAGTGAAAACCTATCATCCCAGTATTCTATTTACACCTACGAGGTAATAAGGTATCAGAGCAGCTGTTGGCATACACGCTTTGACGCAAATCTTGAGCTGTGGTAGTACTAATAGTCCGTAGCAGTAGAAGACGATAAACCTGGCAGATTGAGAGTTGCAAGCATGTTTCGTCTACAGACTTTAGTAGGGCTTGTAATATTAGTGGTAGTCTCCACTGTGGACAGTGCTGCAGTAGTAGGGACACGGACAACCACTATGACTTATGCATACACAACACCACCAGGAGACTGCTTGCATGAAGGAAGATTGTATATGGACGGTGAACAAATATCGAGGTGAGTAATACCTATCATTATGTATGTATGCATTATTTGCACTCAAATGTCATGAGCAATAATGACAATAATCATAAAACTTACATACATGTACATTGTAGGTACAAACTAGGACAATATTAAAATAGTTATTATTTCTAATAGTAGACAATTATAATAGTTATTATTTAATAGTAGACAATATTATAATAATTATGATTCTATAACAGTCTATATCATAAACAACAAAAGCATCCAAAAATACTTGACATAGCAAGTGCTGCTTCTATCAAAGATGTGAGGATTATGTTGCTACTAAAACAATGCTAGATAATATCACCAAAATCACGCTCAGAGATTTCTATTTTCCTATTTCGACAAGTGAAACAGATCATTCATCAGTTTTCAATACTATCAATGATAATCGTTTCATTTGCCTCAATCGGCAGCATTGCCTGTTAAGAAAAAAAGAATATGCAACATCCACTGCAATAGAGAATTCTAACCCAAACAGATAAAAACTTTATATTTATCTCAACCAATTATTTATCATCATCAATTTTTCTCCATCTAATAGCAATCTCCTATGTAGATGAAATCCCATCTGATCCAACTAATGTAAATAATCTCAACTGAAGAATATCATAAATTATAATATTATTCAATTTCAGGCACCAGTCCGGAGACTGTATTACTGGCACTTATTGCTCACAAGGGTCTGTGATTTTCTATGATGGATATTACTGTTTTTACTCTAAATCTACGAGCACCACAACCCCGAAGGCAACAACAATACCACACAGGTTATCCCCTGACCATCCACCGCATGTTTGCATAAGGGGTGGCGCAGTATACAGACCAAACGATGTCATTGAACGGTATGTATACTGTACGTACTGGCAATTGTATTCTGGTCTGTAGGTAGTGGAAACATTTAAACCAGATGGAGCCACGCTGCCACAAAATTTTTGATAGATTATATCGAGGATAATTTCGGAAAACAAGACGGCATTATTGAACACAACCGATCAATTGCCAAAGCACTAATATTAAATGTTCTAAAGATAGCTTCAATTATATATCAACTGTTTTTTTTTGTTAGTTTAAATTATCACCTGAAATATGATATGAAGAATATTTCTAATTTTTCACATTATTAATATTATTATGCCATTATAATGTTATTATATTATTTTATTACGGTCCATTATAACTTTTTATTATAATACCGTGTGTTATTATAATAGCACAATTATTATTTTGTTGTTATATTTCAGTTGGACGCCGTGGAATGGCTGTGACATCAGGAAGTACTGTGAAGAGTTTGGGAAGACACGAACTGTACTCTCTCCAGGATGTACAACGACTCCCAATCCACCAGCATACTAGCAGTCTACCAAATGACCTACCTAATGACCTCTCTGATGGTTGGTCTACTGACCTATCTAACAACCTAGGTGATGGACCCATCTAACTAACAATCTATCTGCTGACTGATCCTATACCACCAAAACCCAGACAACGAAGTTCCAAAATAGAGACATACATGTACCATGAAATAAATATTTGGCCATTTTACTACTTTATATAAGTGTTGGTTTTATCATACTAACAGCATATCAGCTTGTACAGTTGAGAGTACTGCACCAACTTCACTATACATGTACATGCATGTTATAATATTCTGTCGTATAGTGTATCATTATTTTGTCATTACATTTTTAATTTTTCAAAATAGTACTATCACTGCATTCTATTTTCTGCAAAGAATTACATAACTGAGTATAATGGTACCTCAAATATTTCTGTCTGGAGTGACGACTTCTTTTCAACATGCATTCGTCCAAGTATGATATAAACACCTCCTGTACAAATGGAGTAACACAACATGATTGAAAAATTACAGACATCAGAGATATGTACGCCATGGGTGTAGTGGATGGGTGTAGCGGATGGGTGTAGCGGGTGGGTGTAGCGGGTGGGTGTAGCGGATGGGTGTAGCGGATGGGTGTAGCGGATGGGTGTAGCGGATGGGTGTAGTGGATGGGTGTAGTAGATGGGTGTAGTGGAGTGTAAATATATAACAAATAAATAAGGAAACGACATATTGAAATTGAAGTTCACAAGACTCTCAACATATGACAAGAGCTTTTAGACTGGGAACGAGCACAGGTGCAAACATAGTTTTATATTGTTGCATATAAATTATCAATTTGCAAGGCTTTCAAGCAATAATCAAGGATGAGCGGGTAGAAGATCGATGTTCAAATCCTGACTTTCATACCTAGATGTACTAGCCTACGCATTTTTAAAAAAGGTTTATAGTGCCAGCATCATTTTACTTCAATTTATGATGATTTGTAACAGTAGACATTATTCTTGTTCTTACTCTATAACATTTTAGTTTCTCTTTAAACTTCTATGGTGGCCTGGATCTTGCATTTTTTGTAATTGGGCTAATATATTTGTAAATCAAGGTAACAGCAATTAAATATTTTTTGCTTAATAGTTCTAAATTCAATTGATTCATTTATTAGTGACACGCATTGTACGTATAATAATCAAACCAAATTTGGTGCTTTTCGATTAATTATAGTGGCAGATCATGGAAGAATGCTGAGCACCTGCGCTTCCAACGTTGATCTACAGATGTGAACCCTATTTGAGATATTACTTAATTAATAGCAAATAAAGCAAGTAGACATAGGTACAGAGCAACATCAAGTGTCCATAGTTTCACTATAATTAAGGGAAGTCCATACTCTCACATTTACAACAAGCTAATTTCGAAACCAATGTTCTAGAGTATGGGATAAGCCATACAGTAGAGTATGGGAAAAAGATAAATTTGCTAATACACCACTGTTGACATACATGTATAATAGGAATGTTATTTATTATATTAAAACCTAAGAGTTGTGTAAACGTCAATGTGTAACAAACTAATAATATTGTTGCACACTGTTTTTGAGTTTTAACAAAGAGATACAAACAGAAAATAATGAGTTGATTGAGATGAGTTGATAGCAATCAGCAAGACTTACCTGATCAGCTGGAATGTCTTTTGTTGCTGTGAACCTGAGTAGAGAGTTATTATATGGGAAGCTTATTTCAGCATTGGGTACACAGCTGTGGTTTGAGGCACTTTGGAAAATATAGAGCCCAGATCCTTCACAGTTAAGAAAGGCATCATGAGAACATTCTGAAATATTTACGTTTATATTAAAGTATAAATACATATTTGATAATTAATTATTTCCAATTTCATGCCATTGCAGCCATTTTGTAAGACAAGACAAAGCAACTTAACCAACCAACATCAGAACTTTTAAATATTTCTCTCTGGAACTTCTTCTCATACCCGCATTGCATAATTACAATACATAATAAAAATTGTTACATTAAATGTTAATTAGAATGGCTACTATATGATATGTGCAAGTGATATGCTGATTACTAAAACATATCACTAAAACACCAGCATCCCAAATACTGTAATGGGATGCTGGCGCTACGAATAAGGGGATACTCTATAGGCGCCTTCGAACACCAATTATTGCCTCTAGAGAATGTCTGTTAAGGTTGGTGTGTCCAGAGGATTTCCATTTACGTAATTTGGTTTAAATTACTGGACATATCACATATTTGAATGCACCAAATCGGTTACTGGTATGGCGCAACAATTTCTTTTTCACCAGTGAAATATAGTATAAAATAATCGTTTAGCATGATCAAAAGAAAAAGTGTCAAATTATCAACCAATCTAATTGGCTATAGGAAAAGAATAATATGTGAACAAAGGTCACCTCAAAATCCTGTAACAAAACAAATTCTATTGTGAGACAGATAATTCGATGTTTATACACTTTAACTAATTGTATGTCCAGATAAAAGACTCCCAATTGTATCCTCCCTATTCGAGCATATAGATTCTCAACTATTTATTATTTAATTAATAAAAATTTAAATTCTCAGTAGCAGCGGTCAGTGTATCAAGGCTTTCCACCGTACAGTGACAGATTTTCTAAAAGTTCCGATCATTTGACATATTCATCTACTTTGCATAGTACTACAAATAGATACACTGTTGTTACTGTCACTGTCACTGCTTCAGAAGGCAATGGGCAGTTGTCAGATTATATGAAAACTTGTCTCTAATAATATAGCACTATCATTACCTTGCACGATGCCATCCTCATCATAGATTTTATCAGCTTGGTCAATCACCTGATACATGTTGTCAATGAAACCGTCTAGCTCTGTACGGGCTTCATCTGATAACTCTAGAGCGTCACAATTTCGCACCCATACACTCAAAGAGCTAGGAAATTAAATAACAAATAAAAATAATATATTCCATTAATATATATCCAAGGAATTTTAAATTGGATTTGACGAATCACATAACAAAATATTGCTTGCGCTTTCGAGCAAACTATTCAGAGGTGCCAGGATTGAAATAATAAAAAGAACAAAACATCTGCCAACACTCAATAGGAGTTTAGACTGTGGAGTTGCCTAGTGCTGAATCTGGCAGTAGAACACTCTTTATCAAAATAGCCAGGTTTTTGTGAAGAGCATCCAGTGATTTAGCTTGCAGCTATGACGCAAGTTATCTGCAAGGACGTGGGTCTCACTGTGGTCTGGGAGGTTTTCGTCCCGTAGAAGGTTTCCTCCTTGCCCATATCGAACCTTACGCCAACATCTGTGCCGTAGATATCCCTCGATTAGCTCTGCTATTGGACTACCACATACAAATAACATCGCTAAAGCCGTGAAAAAAAAATATACATAAAAAAAATATAGGATTTAATTCAGGAGGTACTAAGTTAAGATATCATTCTGTTATACTATCTGATAAAAATTGTTATTGAAATGTCAACAAAAATTGATAATGCAAATCTATCTACTTCTTCAGATTTCAAGATCCGACAATTGCAAGATCCCTCATTATGTGCCTTTATGTGCCCATTATGGGTGTATAGTGGTGCCCTTTTAATTGCTATGTTCAAATCAGATTCAATTTTGTTCAAATTATACAGCTTTGATCAGGCTATGATAATTATGACTCCTAGTCTGTGATTGGTTGATGGCTCTCGTCACTACTAATATAATTTATATCAACATTGTTATTCATTTTGCACAACATGTTTACATCAAACAGACTACACTACTAAAAGTCATGTGTAACTGTGCATAGCCTTCAGAGTGGACAGAAGGCAGTAGTACTTAGCTATATGCTCACTGAACCCGGTCAAAGCTAATTTATATCTAATCTTTGTTACCTGGTGCCGATGCCCTGACCATTTGTACCAATCATAGCGAATAGAGATCGGAAACCATCGGCAGTTAGCCATTCAGGAACGACTTCCCCAAATGTCTCTGCTAGCATATCCCGTAGCATCTCCAATCCATCCTAAATACACAAAGCATAAATCCAAGTGACTAAATCCTTTGGTAAAACAATGTTTTGAAAAAAGCTTAAAAGGATGTTTTCTTTCAGCCAAAAACGTCATGGGTTTTGCTAGAATATAACCACTGCTGGCTAATCGGGTATATGACAATGAGAGGGAGAACAGCATGGAGAGGTTGATGTGATGACGTAGTGATGACCAGAGAGCACAACTCCAATAATGACATCAGTCATAAAAAAGCAACTGCAATATTAATTCGATTGATTGTATTACCTGGTGCCATAAAAACAAAAAAGGCCAAAAGAGTTGAAATTTTTATCCAAAACGATGCAGTCATGACTCATGAATGGTCACGCTTATTAAAATTTGTAATCCATCGGTAGATTGCTGGCAAAAACTCACAATAAAGCTGATAACTGTTACATTAAATACCACACTTGCAGTATTCCTATAAGAGAAATGTTTTGGTAAATATAACAACCGATTTCAGCACATCTACAGCGCCACCCTCTCCTTATGCAAGTCTATAATTGTACAAATTTTGGACGAAAAATGAAATTCACTTCCATTCTATGTCAAAACTATGGAGGTAATGGTTGTCATGGACTGCGAACCATATTGTATTATTTTTTCAAATTTACATCTTCTATCATTCATGAGAAGAACATGAAAGAGTAGAGCAAGTACTTACGGAGAATTGATTACCGAGTAGCTTGTGCAAACTGTCAGTCTGTTCATCCTTTGACCGGTTGCAGAACAATGACAATTGTGACAAAAGCTCATCTTTGCTACCCTCAGCCTGTAAGTAGAATTATAAAAAAAAATCAAAAGATGCAGAAAATTTGTTTGCCTAAAATCTAACTGTCTTAGCGCTAACAAAAAACTGCATTAGACATAAATAAAATTGATTATTAATATCACTATCATATTTATCCGAATGTAAATAGATTGAGTTTCCCCGATCACATATCTGTCTTCTCACAAGGAATACTACAACCATCTTCAACACGCTGCATTGGCATTTATACTGTTATGGACGTTACTTTCCTCTCAAGCAACCCGAGTTGTTGTTGTCATCATTTATTTACACTGTTTTAGGTGGTAATCCAACACTGTTCAGAGAAACCCACATGGACTCTGGTAATTTATCTGTTGATCAGAACACCGAGAATAACTTTAGGGGTGGCAAGGGTCACCTATCATGGAATTTCTATTCGACCACACAAACACTTAATGAATTAATAATAACTAAATGTATAAGAAACATTTTCTTGTGATTTTATTTCAAAACCAATATTTCGACCATCTTTTCTAATGGTCATCGTCAGAGTCATGTCAGACCATACATTAGAAAGGATGGTTGAAATATTGGTCTTGAAATAAAATGACAAGAAAATGTTTCTTAAACATATATTTATAATTAAACTTTTATCCACCATCAACATTTATAAATTAATGAATTAACCACTTAATAATATAAGAATATTAATTAGTTCACTTATATATTTCAAATTTCCATCATACCTCTTTGAAAGATATTAGATTAATGACAATTACCACCCATATTCATATAAAGCCAATGTCAATTACAGCCTATCTGCAAGCAGCCAAGCGGATGGCTTTTTTCATATGCTTTCTGGCAGAGCTTACTAAGGGTTGAGCATTTCAGTAAAGAATAATAGTGGTGAATTACAAACTGGATCTGAATAATTAATTTCAAGACTCGAAGAGTTTCGCAGGAAACCTTTGCATCAAGAGAAGACAACAACTGGTTGGAAACGATAGCCACAGTAACTACTGATAGCAAATCTGTAGTGACAGCCAAGTTACATTAATCTCCTGATATTGCCTCTACGATTCAGGCTTCCTTTCCTATTGGATTATCTAAATAATTAATTCTCACAATATACAATTATACATCACCAGTACAGTACCATCGAGTACTAATACTACATATCACTTTAGAGGAACGCTAGACGTCCGACTGTGATCATTAAAGAAGAAGAAAGAGTCCCTTTCTTCTCATTAATTTTTCCCCTTTCCCCTCTCTTCATTCTTTCCGCCCCCTTCTTTCAATCATTATTTCTTTCTCACCCCCACCCACAACCTAATTGCTAAGGAGTGGCTGTGTGAGCTACTAATACTAGCTAGTCTCATATCTAAACTTTCAATATTTTTTACTCCGCTCACAGAGGGTCTATGAATATTCTATACAAAAGGAAGACAAAACATAAAACTGCAACAAACAACACTCAAACGAACAAAGTCAAACTCAAGGTCAATGTCTGAGTCTGACTTCTGTTCTACTTCTAGTTTTAATTCTATTCTACACAGTACACACCATTATAATATATATGTGGAGTTGAACTGGCTCCTGTCCTAGAGTCCTATTCCTAGACAAAGTAGAAAGAATAGAATACACAAAAACTCAATCAATAATTACAACTATATATCTAACAGCAATTATAATATATATGTGGAGTTGAACTGGCTCCTGTCCTAGAGTCCTATTCCTAGACAAAGTAGAAAGAATAGAAATAGAATACACAAAAACTCAATCAATAATTACAACTATATATCTAACAGCAATATCCATTCATTGGTAAACTAAACATGCATTCATGTTTAGTTTACCAATGAATGCATTGGTAAACTAAACATTCACAGTAAGACTATCTCCAACTATCAAGTATGAATTTTTTCTGACCAAAAGTTTTTTTTAAATTAAAGTCATGTACATGTATATGAGTTTGCTTTTTTATCTAGTGTAATTTAACAGTCCCGCAGCGACTTTGTGACTCCCGTTTCCAGTTTTAAGTCTATCAGTTTATGTGCAAACGACAACACGAATTATGGCAGTGGAATTAATTTGAACTTGTAAAATATTGCCTTTATTCTAAATTTTGATGTTTAATTTTGTTTTTTGTTGAGCAGTGTAGCCTGTAATTATTATTTTGGTTCGACATGATTTCCGGTGTTGAAAGTTTGCTGCAACATAATTAAAATAATATATCGTTTGTCTAGGTCAGTGGACCAAGTCTGTTTTTTGAACAAGTACTCTATAACGGTGATATTAATAACAGGTGACTAAAATATGACATAGGATTGCTGGCATTATATATGTCAGAATTATAAGAAAGAGTTTGAGGCGAGACGGAGAGAGGAGAATAAAATTTATTTTTTATTTACATGTATATTAATTATTATAATACTTAATAGTCTCATTATTATATTTATTTATTTTTATACGTTACTGTATATTATGCATTTGTACTTGGTCCTGTAGTTTCACCTACAATGTCATATTAACTTTTGCTTACGTTTTTCATTTATTGCATGCTGTGTATGTTATCATTACACGTGTATTTTTGTAGGGCCTATGTGTATGTTGTAATCTTGTATACTCTCTTACTCTTATCTTACTCTTCTTGATAGAACACGCAAGGTCACCTAGTGGCGCAAAATGGCGTGCCTCAATTTTTTCACAGTTATTT
>JAOQGN010228430.1:0-10585 GCA_027564295.1 Himantozoum antarcticum | reverse complement strand
GTCGAATGCATCGAGAACCGTATCTCGAGAGTCTTCGTGAATTTTCAATGCGGTAGCCATAATTCCCTATCTATTGAACAGTAGTACCCAACTGACGATTTTTTTTATTTTGCAAATTCTAATAACATAATATATCTGATTGTTGTTACATAAATATATTTCTCTCCTTTGTTTTGGATGGTTTTGCCCTTCCTGCTTTTCCCCTTCGAGCAAAGGTGGTCCTGTTCTTTGGGGATCTCTCGGCATCAACATTCCTCTTGGTGTGGATGCGGAAACATTTCTTTTTTGCTGACTAAGCAGAGCTCCAACATCATCCAACATTCCCATAGATTCGCTTTTCAAGTTACTAGTCAATGATTCTTCAAATCCCTGTCCATCAATGACATTACTCGTCGTCATTCATCCCAGTATTAAGTATTCGTTTCCAAGAGCTAATCCTCCTTTCTTGAGCATTGGCATTGCAGAAAAGTAGACCAAAAAAGAACGAATCCAATCTATGCCCTTTCATCATTGTACGACCCGAATAGACCTGGAGTCCATTTCCTTTTTGTGTTTCGTAGTATTCCCTATAATTTCCACGCGATTCTTCTGGATTATATTTGTTTGTTTGCTTATTTGTTTTATTTCATCATTATGAATAATCATTATGGTTTCGAGAGATATATAATGACAAAATCATTTCACGGAACAAGATTGTTAACAAGATGTTTCAAGGAACAGATGTGGAATATTTAGTAAATCAAACTGGTTATGGAGAGACAATAACAGAAGAGTGTGAGTGTTCACTCACAGTTTTTACTTAAGCCAAGGCCTATCGGTGGCGTTACACCTTCATGATACTAATTTTGTGGACTCTTTTAATCTCTTTTATCCAATCCTTGGTAATGATCCTTTTTGGAAGGAGACCATCCTTCAGGAATCGACCACAGAATTCATAAGAGTGGTGTCTTCTGGTAAAGATAGGTGTGGCCATGTCATGGCATGGCCATGTCATGTTGCACATTGAAGTCCACTATCACCTCCTTTTTTTTGACTACGAGGCCTCTCATTTCATGTGTAACTTCCTTGTGGAAGTATTGCATCATCTGGTGGTTATTTCCTAGGGGTTATTGCCTATTGCAGCAAAGTTCATGGGGTATAGTGTGCACAATACTGGTCGGATATTCCCTTGCCGTAATAATGTAGTAATCATTATATTGGGATACTTCTATCCCTCCTCACCAACACACACTCCCGCCTAGTACTTGTGTGGTGTAATCTTGCAAACCTCCCAGGGCCAATATGTACATACACTATGGAGTCTTGAAGTCGTCTGACAGCATCGGTGATGTACCTCCAAATAGTCGTCCAATCGGTTCCTGTGAGTTTGCTAGTAGTCCAAGTCCAGTCTGTGATAGGGCCCTCCAACCCTCTCACAATCGAGTTTCCAGTAACAAAATTCCTCATCGCTGAAATGAAAAATTGAGTTTACGATACAGTTACAATATTACCTGATAGATTTGCATTTATACAGCAATGAATTAAGTCAAAGATAATTTCAATTTACATATTTAATTTTTTGTGTGGTTTTGATAGTCTACGACTCCGTGTTGTATTACCTGTAAGGGGCAGATCTTTACACGGATATCGTTGAACGTTCACCGTACATGTGACTAGGGAACTTGCTGGTAAATATTTTGCACCAGAGCATCGAGGGGCTATACTTTGATCACTTGACCCTACTCTCAGAATGTCTTCTTGAGGGTCTTCGTTATTACTGATTAAACCATTTTCAGAACTTGGGTTGTTAATGTCCAGTCCAAGAGGCATGACTGATCCCCTCGAAATGCGTGACTGGTACCTTCTTAATAGGTTCTCTGAGTGTCCCATTGCAACATTTGTCCCATTGTCCCTTGTTCCAACTACTGTCACTGGTGTGGGTGGTCACCCTGGGTCCCTGATGATGACCGGTTGATTGATATGCAGAGGACTCTTTGTTGGTGCCGAGTGTCTGCCATTGTACCATGATGCTTGCTGCCCCTTTGATCCGGCTCCCACGTTTTCAGTTTCCTCAAGTCGATCCGGTTCTCCGACATAAAGCCCATGGAGTCAATTGGCCTGTTAAAGAGCAACTGTGCCTGTGGGTTGTCCCTGTACATGGAAAAGACTACCTGTTGATCAACATTCTTGTTCATCAGGTCTTTTACTATCTGGACAGCCCTCCCCACTTCGCCATTGCTTTGTGGGTATCTTGGCGAGCTTGTTACATGTTGCACATCCCATTTCTTGAGGAACCACTGAAACTTCTCCGAGGTGAACTGGGGCCCGTTATAGCTGACTATAGTGTTAGGCACTCCAAGGTCCAAAACAGTTTCTGCAACTTCTGCAATACTGAGGTCGAATATGTAGAATTCAACAAATCATGAGCAGCTATGTATCGGCTGAAGTAATCTACTACCACCATGTACATATTTTGGTTCTTCTCAAAGAGATTTACCACCAATCTTCACCATGGATCTTCTGGTAGGGATGTGCACTGTTAGTAGTGGTTCTCTGGGTTTATGTCGGAACTACTACCACCTGTCGCACTCTCTATCCATTTTCCTTATGTCCACTGTCATCCGAGGCCACCAAACTACTTCAACTGCTCTCCTGATGCACTTTGATTCTCCATGATTAGCCTTGTGGATCACAAGGGTCATCGATTAGATGTCCCTTATAATCCACAGGGTCATCAACCCTGTGTTATTCCTTGAGATCCAATGACATGACCCAGGAAGTCATGATTGTAGCGCTAGTGGAATGATTGAATTTTAATCAATGATTCAAATTTTCATGAAAGAGCCAAAATTAATTGAATGTGGAATTGTTCTCCCTATCAAATCATAGTAAGTCAAAAATCTATCAAACATGTTACTGCATAATCTTATTGTAGTAAATTTTGCAACTGTAGATCCCCCATTTTTCATTATAGCTCGAGTTCTCACAGAAGATGGTATAGATATTTTGCTTCTCTCACCATTTTAACAGACTTAGACAGGCAAGACATTTGCCCAAGGGTAACACTCGCACACAATTTTAATTATACTTACATACTCTCCATGTACAATTTTGAATCCAAATTATTCATAAAATTTGAAATCCAAGTAATTCATAAAATTTTGAATTCAGCATTCATAAAATTCCGAATCCAGCATTCATAAAATTTTCAATCCAGCATTCATAAAATTTTGAATCGAGGTCATTCATAACAATTTGAATCAAATCATTCATAAAATTTGAATCCAGTCATTGACAAAATTTCAATGCAAATCATTCTTAAAATTTTGAATCCAGGTCATTTGAAACATTTTGAATTCAGGTCAGTTATAAAATTTTGAATCCAGATAATTTGAAAGATTTTGAATCCAACCCATTCATCAAATTTTGAATCGAGATCATTCAAAATATTTCAAATCCAAGTCATTCATAAACTTTCGAATTCAACCCATTCATAAATGTTTTCCAGATAGCAAAATTCCATGCCATTCATCAAATATTTAATCCAGATCATTCATTAAATTCCAAATGCATAGAATCTAAGCTTCCAAACATTCATACAACTTTGAAGATTTGTTTAAAATATTACTCTCTCACGTATTTGCAATCTCGCAATAGGATGAGAATGTCAAACAAAACCTGCACAAAACTAAAATGTTTTGACTGATCTGACCTGAACTGATCTGTCTTTAAGACACCGGTATAAGGACTCAGCAGTGAGACTCCCAGGGTACAGTCAGATCAAAATAGTCCCGCATGCACACACTTATCTTTCACACACTCAAACATTGATGTCTATCTGGCAGCAACCTCATGAAAAAACAATAAAATTCCAACAAAAAATAAATTAAATTAACTTTAAAAAATGTTCTCCTCATCCCAATTTGACTTGAAACCTCCAATCAAGGTCTGCTAATATCAACATATAGCTCACAAAATTGTAAGATCACAATTCAGTTAGAGATGAAGGTGTGCAGACTTAGACAGACATGAAATGTTTCACAAAGTGATATTTAGGCACAATGCCAATCATAACTAATCAACATTTGAAAGCACTAATTTCAGTCTGTAGTGATTTTTGTACTAGAACTGGGAATTGCTGAGAGATTTAGAGGGAAGTGTTGAAATGGCCAAAAATTGAATATGGGGAAATCAATGAAAACGTCAATGATAATCGATTTCCAAACTCATTAATAAAATCTCGAACCATTCTTGAAATTCATAAAATTTCGAATCGATCACAGAAATTTGATCAGTAATTCATAAAAGTTTGAATATGGTACAATCATGACTTCCGGTGGATTCTTTGCACTCTTTGATCAGTTGACTTCGCAACAATCCACCACTTCCAGTACAATCATCTCACTGGAATTACAGTACAACTATCCCTCTAGACTTCAGGTGGATTCTTCGCTACTTCTGGGCAATTATTTGCTCCTTCCGGTATATTCTTTGCTTCCATTGATCCCATTGAAATTACACTGGAGGGTTAATTTATTAAATGGAATACTTCCAACTGTCAGCTTCCAACCACGAATTGCCAATGATCAGCCATCAATACCCAACTGCCAGGCAATAGCAGCCTTCTGCCAAATTCATCTGGCATGTTGTTTAATATGCAAGCTAATAAAGGGAGCATTCGAATTGTGCTGCAACAAACACATCATGCTGTTGCTACGACGGGTTGATGCAACACAGCCCATCGCAATTGATGACAAACCACATAAAACTACTACCTGTAGTAGTTTTCAGAAATCACAGAAATCCAATTTGTTGTTCAACTCACACTCTGTGAAAATTCTAATCACTGAAGTAGCCAAAGAGCGCAGCAAATATAGCAGACTTCAACTGTAAATTTAATTAAATCTATCAGTTACTAGACAAACACTAGATCAAACTATCCATCGCCTGTCAACAATCTATCATCTGAAATATTGGCAGTACAACACAAAATGTAATGGCTTATCACAACGGTCACAGTGAGCTTAGCTTGGGGAAATCCCTTCTCAAGCTCTCATAACACGTGGTCACCTGGTTGTGATATCCCAGACAAAAATGCACGTGTGGCAGTCAAATTTTCGTATTTGTCATTGTTGCAACAGGATCCGAACACACCCACAGTTGGGCTTTGTTTCCATACACATTAATCATCAAAGCTTTATCAAAAATAATAGTTGTTACCATAAAAAAGGCATTTTGCAATACCACCCTCAATTCTTCAATGTGTTATGGAGAATCATACTTGGTGTTAACTGGTGCATGTTTGTTATCTCTTGAATGCTTCCATATTTTCTAGATCCAACTACAAGAAAACAAAATTGAACTTGTGAATAGAAAAGAATTTGATCTTTTAGTCAAACGTTCTTTCATACGGCAACCTGAAATACTACCACCACTGAAGACCTATTTCAGTAGCTACAAATTCCAGCCAGAGGTCCAAGTTAGACCATTTACTCGCCTATTGAAATCACCACTGGATTTCCGTGTGGTTTCACCTGATCCTAAGAGTGTTAAAGTCACTCCATCAATTACAGGCACAAAAACTCTAGTTCGCATGCCACCAGGTCTAATTTTTCTAAATCAAGACGACGCGGAACCGGATTTCACAAAGATGACTTCCAATACAGCCTCTGCGGGAGCAAAAACTGTTTTGAAAAGATCTCTCCCAAAGACAGTAGCACCACCTAAAATACAGAAGAGAGCACCTTCGACACTTGTGGCTCATGCTGCCACAGCAGTTACTACTATAACAGCGGCTACTGCCACAGCAGCATCTACTGCCAGAGCAGTCAATAGTGCGACTATGCCTCCTACAGACACAGCATTCACCAAATATGACAATTTCCTCGATCAGTATAAGGATGGCGATCCATGTGAAGAGCTGTCTGAACTCCAAGCTCAACTACAAGTACAACAGCAAGCACCTAGCACGCAGTCGCTGTTGTCTGATAATATATTTCAAGATGATGTTGATATGACAGCAGAAGAGCTAGATGCAGCCTATGCTGGATTATGTGATCCAGCGGACAGTTATGACTTCAACTTTGATTTTGATGACATTTAGCCCATCAAGTATGTGGAAGGAGCACAACTGATGACATTTAGCTGATAAGTATGCATATGAAGGGAGAGAGAGAGAGAGCGCTACTTCCAGATGATAATAAAGTACAAGCATTTATTCAACATTCTAGATTATGTACTAATAGTGATACTCTACAAGCAAGCTGCAATAATGAATTTGAACTTTTATGCGTATTGGGTATTTCCCTAATACTAAGATTGGATAACATAGAACCATTCAGGTAATGTGATAAATGCATGTTGCTACAACTATTGAAAGGGGCTAGTTGGAAATGAGCAGACGAATTTGATAATTGTTAAGCTGAATTTAAGAGATGCCGAATATTGGGCCTATACCCAGTACTGACTCAGTCATATTATGGTCAGGTAAAGATATGATTGATTGATTTATTACTAATCACAGGTTTAGGAACAAGCGAGAAAAAATGTGGTGATATTACTCAAAATAAATATATGGGTGAAAAATGTGACTAAGAATCACAAACTAAGAAGCGAAAAACTCAAGATAAAACACATCAGCTAAAACACAACATCATTAATGTAGTATAAAATCATCTTTCTACGAAAGTAATTACGACCTAGGGCACTGCGTGTCTTAAGTGTTCTCAGTCTTCCAGATGGTAGCTTATCAATAAAAAGGTGTATTGGGTGTTCTCCATCTAAAAATATTTTAGAAATAAATGCATTAGATCGATCTTCGACTAAACCTATATCTAAACTAATCCGTTTTACACTCATCTGTTGTGCAATCCTAAAAACCTTTATGAGATCTTTCTTTTGTGTTTCATAGAGGTGATTAAAAATAATTGGCATACAATAAAATATTTTAGACATTGCAAAACAGGTAAAGACCTGGCTAACTAAAAACTCACTAGCACCAAGAAAATTGAAACGCTTTATAACATAGAGTCTTTGACGGGAGCTGGTAAGCGAATTACAAATATGGTGCTCAAACAATAGCTTGTTCTCTAATATAACACCAAGGTATCTCACTTCGTTTGGCATAGCAATTTGGCAATTATCAATAGAGATAGAAGGCACTACTGGAGGGTTACTCTTTGCAAAAAGCATTTCATTAATCTTTGAAGCATTTAAATCTAAGTCATTTTCTTTGAAAAAAATCGACAGGTGGTCAATCTCGCTGACATAGTTTAAAAGATCTGACTGAGATGAAATGAGACCTATAATGACAGTGTCCTCTGTGTATTTGAGAACAGAAATGTTGGGAATATCTGATATAATCATGTCTGTATATATGGAAAAAAAGTACTGGGCTTAAAACTGTTCCCTGGGGCGTGCCTGTGTCTGTTCTTAGTCTATCTGACAGTAAATTACCAACTTTCGTATATTGAACTCGCTCAGAGAGAAAACTGCTAATCCATTGGACAACTTTATCATCTAGGTGGTGTAAACAAGCTATAAGATTAGCTATGATTATGGTATTAAAAGCAGAAGAAAAATCTAAAACAAGCATCTAGCATAATTAGTGGCTTTAGCATCTATAAAAGTGGATACAGTGATGGTTAGATGGAATACAGGGATCCTGTGTTGATCTTTTAGCTTGATATGCTAGCTGTAACTGATCAACCACTGTGTTCTCCATGATGTATTTTTTAATGAGCTTTTCCAGTAACTTACTCACACAGCTTGTGATTGCAATCGGCCCGAGTTCTTTTTTGACCAATGGTTTTCGTATTTTAGGTATGGGTTTTATGATTGCAGTTTTCCAGATAACAAGAGTTTCCATTTCTTCTATGCTGTTGTTGAAAAGCTGAGTAATTACAGCTGCAAGCTCGTTTTTCACACACCTTGAGTACTTTTGGTATTCGATGGTCAGGCCCTGGTCCTTTTCTGGAATCAACTAATTTTAGTAGTTTGTTGATTTGAGCTTTTTCAAACTTTTATCGGCTTTGTGATCGGTATGTCCAAGTTGCTAAATGTTTGATTGGTAAGCTCATTTGGGCTAAATGATAGTGCAACATTAACAGATGGTTCTACGTTTAGTCCACTTAGTTTCTTGATGTAGACCTTGCTTTAGACTCATTAACGAGATGTTGTATTTTATTGTATTTTTATTTAAAGTTGCATTTTAGCAGATAGATACAAATTGATGCAGAAGTTTCCATAGTCTGTAAAAGTCTCAGCTTGTGTATTGATTGATGTTGATGGTTTGATGAATACATCCTAATTAGTTTCCTCTAGGCAGTATTTTAGTTTATCACACTTTTCCTCGCAATAGTGTCTTCATGTAACAATTGCTGCTTATGTTGTGATTGGTGAATGTAGCCTGGAACTATTGAACCACATTGTGATCAGAAGATCCAAGTTTTGAAAGCTGCTTGCAATAATTATAGGAATCCTTGATATTGACAAACCATTTGTCTAGAGTGCGGACACCTCGGGTTGATTTAGTGATTACTTATTGATAATTAGGAAGGTGGATTTTTAGCTGGTTGAAATAACCCATTACAAGTATAGCAGAATTATCATAGCTCTGTTCTAACTCGGTAACATGATTTAGTATCTTACTACAGTTTCTTGGGAAGATGAAGCGCTTTTGGATTCTCCAGTTTGGGGGCAGTAGCATGCTACAGATATTATACTCTGCAACTCCCTGGGCAGCCAGTGTGGTCTAGATTTTATACTGATCATTTCCAAATCACTGCTGCTGCTTTCATAAATAACGTCGTTATTAGTAGACCATGCATTGTTGACGTAGATCAGTATACCACCGCCTATAGATTTTCCAGTGGTTTTGACATCTCTGTCATGACGTATTTGAGTGTAGCCGTCTAGTGCTGTTTGACTCGATGATATCTTAGACGTGAGCCATGATTCCGTCACGCATATTAGCTGAGTTAGTTGTTGGAGATTTCTCCCCTTTAGTAAGGCTGTCAGCTCGTCCATCTTAGGGAGTATTGAACGAGCATTAGTAAGGAGTATTCCTGGCAGAGGTACTTTAGATGACTTATTTGCTAACCTGACCTTTATTCCAGCTCGTTTTCCACGCTTCCTAGCTCGTAAGATTCTAGGCTCAGCTTCTTTTACCAGTCCCTTGTACTGTGTGCGCCATATTTCTTTAAGAATGGTGCAATCCAGCTGATGTTTGATACTTAATAAATCAATTCTACTATAAAATATCTCACCCTCAACTCTTTGGTTAATAAAAAGAGTCAATACAATAATGAGTAGCAAGAACCAAGGCCGCAGTTGATGCGCCATAATAGTTCAGAAGCAAGCCAAGAGCTTATAGAAAGCACAACCTTTCACTCCGAATGCTAACCGACTAATCTCAATGTATATTATGAGATTATTATGTATATAATCTCAATACAACATAATATACAATCTCAATTGTATATTATGTTGTATATTCTGTTGTATATTCTGTTATGGTTCTTGCTTGGTGAATACTGTATCTCCCTTCCATTTAGTCTCCCGTGTCTCCATCTACAACAATATACCAGGTAATTATACATGTATCATAATATTGTAATAAAATATAGACTTCCTTATACTGACAGTGACAGTTCCATGTACATGTAGATGCGTTCATTTTAGTTATTCCATTCCATTTAGTAGCCATCATGAGGCAGGTGCAGGATTGACTATTTTTGAGATAGCGTGTGATCTAGGAAAATAATGTAGGTGGAGAAGTTGTCTTCCCAACAAAAATTGTGTTCACACCCCAAACCCCAATCCACAATCCACAATCTAGAACCCAGCTAAGTTGAAAATTGTACAATCCAGCATTTTTGTTACTAGTCTCTATAATGTTGTGAGTACTCGAAGCCTTGATTAGTTCCATGTCATTACTGTATCGTTTGCATATGCTGTAGATATATTTGTTATATGTTAATGAGATGATTTCAATCCATGTTTGGGTTGAAACTCCATTCCATATTGAATTCATAGTTACTTAGTAGTATAGTCGAATCTAATTTTATGTGCCAAGTGTTTAGGTGCCAAGTGTTTAGGTGCCAAGTGTTTAGTTGCCAAGTGTTTAGGTGCCAAGTGTTTAGGTGCCAAGTGTTTAGGTGCCAAGTGTTTAGGTGCCAAGTGTTTAGGTGCCAAGTGTCGATTTCGTCATGTCGAAGCTTAAGGACGCTGCTTACTTTCTGCTGAATCATTTGAATCTGTAATGAATTATATATATATATGAGTTTCAGTGCTTGGCAACCATTCGACTATGGCGCAACTATTTCTACTATATAAGTAGAACAATTTTGATTGAGATTCAGATCACTATTGGGCGCTGTGATTGACAGTTAGACTTTCTTCTGTATTAGGAACGAGTCTAAAATGGTATTCGGCTTAAACTGATTGAGAAAGGGACCATAGTCGACCATAATCGACCATAGTCGACCATAGTCAACCATAGTGTTATTGATGCCTATATACATGCCTAGATACATGCCTAGATACATGCCTAGATACATGCCTAGATACATGCCTAGATACATGCCTAGATACATGCCTAGATACA
>JAOQGN010228320.1:0-10586 GCA_027564295.1 Himantozoum antarcticum | reverse complement strand
AGAAAACTCGGTGAAAACGGCATCGCCACCATTAAAATAATAATTTATTAGAATATTTTTATTCTTATATTCCGGCAGCGCATCGTCGATTCCGCAGGTTGAAGGCTCCCTAAGATTATAATTCTATATTCATCTAAAAATAATTATCAACATTTATTTTCCAAAACCCTCCCTCTATTTGTCGTAATTATCTCTTTATGTTAGTGGTGCTTTTGAGCAGAGATGGCCAGAGATGTACAAAAAATTAAACATTTGTACATCCTATTTATTGACGTGGGATATGGGATTGGTCACTTTTCATAAGACACCTCGTCATTAAATAGATGAGACTAGCCTGATGGCTTGCCCGATCTCTATGTATCTCTCTGGTAACTCATTAACTTTCATCCCATGGCAATATACTAAGTAATCACAAATCGTCAGTGAAATAATCACACTCTATAATTATACACTTATCAGTCCACCAACAGCTCATCAGACTGAAGAGTTGACTCGATGCACAGACTACGTCCTGTTTGTGACAAATACTTTTCATGCATGCACTGGGGGGCTGGGGCTGTGATAATCTTGTGTGTATCAGAGATACGCTAGCTAAATGGCTAACTTGTAGTCCTAAATCTCCACTGGGAATGCATCTGCAACAAATATGCACCAGACGTCGAAGTATCACAGTATAGATATTCTGCTTTCAAAGCGTTTCTACGAAATCGAAGTCGACTATATTGCTATGACATGCTGACCACAAATAGTTATTGGAATACTTAACACAAGCATTCCATCGTCTTTATACTTCTGTGAGTGAGCTATCATGGCCTCACAAGTTCAACGTAGACGTCGCAGAAGGCGGATGAGGAGAAGGAAAGAGGAAGATAATGCTCCCGGTAATGAATTAGAGGAAGGTCTGACTGAAGCACAGAAACTTCTGTTGACGCTGCTGGGTCCAAATCTAAAGAAATATCAAGAGAGAGCTGATAACTCCGATGTGGAGGAAGAAGGAAATGAAGGCAAACAGGTATAGTGGCAGCACTGGTAGGCATGTGATTGCTGAGCGCAGACAGTGTAGGCTACACCTTGCTGCTTACTCAGTGCTTCAGCGGCTGATAAGACTATTACATTGTTACATCTCACTTAAATATAAATACACATCTACAATAAATCCTTAATCAATGCACTGTAGCGTATTCTATTTACACAGATGTGAAATTTAAAATGCAAACTGTTGCCATTAGTCATATGAATGTAAAGAGCGCGTACAGATATTCGGCTCTTAGTAGTTTTCTCAATTTAGTGGTATGTGTACATGATATTAAGGCAATCTGGTGGTCTGCTAAACTGTCGAGGCTCAACTACATGCACCTCTCATTGATCATAATATACGTAAGATGGTGCAGCCTTTCATGAAAAGTTTCGTAAAATGTCGAGTTGCCATCACGACTAGTCTGGGCAACGACATCGTTTGTTTCTTGTTGCTCAGACGATTCGTGGGGGCTACTCCACATTTGATAAGGCAGGCTAATTATGGTGACACTTTTGTTGCTGATTGTTGCGGAAGATTGGAAACTGGGAAGTTTATCCAGTTTCCAATCCAATATGAAGGTTATATACTAAAACCATCATATTAAGATAAGTTAATTTCAACATTTTAATATGAAACTTTTAGTATTTGACTTGATAATGAAATTTGTTGCTTAAAATAACATATTATATTTTAACTGATTATATAATTTAAGGGCATAAAATACTACAACTTCATGCAACATGGATTGTAATAAACAACATCTTTCAGTACATTGAAAAGAGAGGAACGAGCAGACAACTTCAGTAATTCAAATAACTAAACATTTTCAAAAATTGTAATTTGAAAATAGCAGAAGTTGTATTCTCATTATTCTATCAACTATGCCATACAGCGCTTAAAGTCCAATGTTTTTCTTACCACTTTGACAATATGAAAGAAATTCTCCAAGCAAACCAAGCTGAATTGTATCCATAGTGGCATATACTGCCATAGTGGCCAAACTTTAACACATAAAAGCGTAAATATTTATTGGAAATTGCAATATTAGTTTACATTTCATTAATTTAAAGGAGTTTCTAAGGTGCTGCATATGAATTAGTAAATATTTGATGAAACATTTCAAAGTTTATACAGTATCAATCCTGTATAAACACACTAACTCCTAATGCAAGGCATGCAGTAGCCTGGCTAAGCCATGCCAAGCCAACTGTATTGGGAGTTGGCCGGCGTATATAGTGGTGCTGGGGTTGGGTACAATGCCCCAACACTCACCGCCGAATCGTGGACACACCACACTCCGGCCAATGCAGTTGGCTTGGTTAGCCTAGCTAGGTATGCAGGCTTATCAAGCCTGCTGGAGCCCCATGACTTCAACCACTTTACTGATCTTATCCATATTTATTGAGTGAAAACTAACATGCACATTAGGTAATAGTCTAGGTGTTTGCAGTGTTGACCTCTTCAGACTTTTAGAGATAATGCTGCAAAGATCTGGAATCGGGCTTCGACAATTCAACACAGTCCCAATATTGATAGTAAAACCTAGCACTCTCAATAGTAAACTCTCAATCAAGAATGAAATTTAATACAGATACTAAATGTTAATAATCAATTTTCTAAAATATTACATATTAGCATACTTTACCACAAAATGTACAATAATATGCTGAAGAAATTTAACTATTTGATTTGATGATTTTCTTGAGATTTGTCCATGCTGTTATATAATTATAGGCTAAGTGTAATTTATTTTGGAAAATGACCTTATCAAAATGGATTGTTGATGGAGTTTCATGTTAGTGGAGAGGGATGGTACGGGTCAAATGCGCTTTTACGTTTCAAAGATGAAATATTATCATGACCACAGCCACACAGCACAATATTGCTGCATAATTTTTATATAGTATTTGTCATAGGCCTACATTCAATAATACTATAATTATTGATTAGATGACAATGCCAACCAGGTGATGCTGTGTTGTGATCCATTGTATTCTGGCTATTATTAGCAACTTGACAAGAACTGTTTTCATCCTACATAAATGAACTCAGACCCAGTGTATCAATTAAACTATAAGTTTGTTTTACTACAACTTTAGGCATTATTATCTATGACGCAACTTCTTGATATATATGCCTTCAAAAATAATCAATACTTGCATGTTATATGTTAGAATTAGTATCCATTATGCGATATAAATACTTCTCCATAAGATTTCATAAGAAGTATATTTAACATAGCCGTAGTGAATAACAGCGATGATCAACAGAATTTCACACACTATCATGACTAATTTTGCTGAATTAATGTTGTGATTTTGAATAACTTGAAACTTGAATTAACACGCCACATTTCTGCTTCTTGATATTAGCACTTTCCAGCTATCACCTTCAATATATATATATTGGCACCTTAAAACATATTACTTAGTACTTTGCACACAGCTTGCAGTTTGAGAGCAAAGGCTAGCTTTCTTTCCTTCTGCTATTTAAAGATCGACACCTCAATGCAATAGCCTCTGTTCCACACATTGCAATTATACTAGTGGCAGTCTATATTATGAGTGTGAGCACCTCATATTTCATTTATTTCTAGAAATAGATTGCTTGCAGCCTAAGTTCATGTTTTTAAGGTGACGTTTATTTTCCATTCTTTGATAGTCACCCATTTAGTTGGAATAATACCCCAACCTCCAATCTAGAATTCCAAATCAACACGGTTTTTTAATTATACAGACGATTGGAGTTTTATTCACGTCAAATCGACTTTCAAGAGGATTGTAAATAGACTTTATCCGTTTCAAAGCTAACATTTTTTAAATGTTAGTGATAATATTGCAAAATTACGTACTGTATTATCCTGCCCCCGTCTCACGTGAGAGATCTTAGTATTTTTTTGAGCAACAACATTGTAGATAATATTACTAATATTATATTGGCAATTGGATGCTGTCGTAGTGAATCGGACCCAAGCGTTGCTGAATATATGCTGTTGGGATATTACTGTAGACACACTACTTACAGTGTACTTGCCATGTCGTTGCCATGGCACACAAACCTAATTCTGACAGCAAATCTGCAACCTCACGTCAATTTCGCAGTTTGGGTGAGGATTAGTTGCTTTAGGATGTGTGTTCCGTATGCCATGCTTTAACCTTCAACTCCAAATACTAACATACCATCTTTCCCATTTATTTACTGCGGCATAACAGCTCAAGCATCAGCTCTGTTAGTTCAAATATTCATGACATCACAACTGATGAATGGGTCCAATGCTTAGGCTGCTGTGACTAATAATGTTTACCCTTCATTTTTCTTATCAATCTTCGTTATTGCTTTTCATGTTTTCATTCCTATACTAACTGTTGTCTATCACTGACTATGTACAGGATGAGTTTGGGTGCCTACCATGGGAGATGGACATATACAGCGGTAGAGTCTATCACGGCAGTAAACACGGCAATTCGCATGGTTCCAAGGTAACCACTGGCACCCCTGGCACCGCTTGATACTTGTAATGCAGTTAGTCAATGCTGCTCAGTTGTACATTTTTATCTATGATTTCTAAAATATGAGTTCTTGATATTAAGGAGGTAGGAAGGGGCTTCAGTTCTGCATGGCTTAGACTCGGCTTGTAGGATGAGTTTTGACACCACTCAGTAAGTCAGCGCTGCTCAGTTATACGTTTCAAACTATGATTTAATAATACGTATATGGGTTCTTGCGATGACGGAGGTAGGAAAAGACTTGAGTTCTGTATGACTTAGAGCTGTGACCTCACAGATGCAAGAGTGTACTATTATCGGCTTTGCTTTAGTTCTAAATTCTGGTCAGTGTGTTCAGTTAGGGACGTGACAATATTTTGTAAACAACTACAGAGTACTATGCAGCCGGTGATTTTGCTTTGATACTTTGGCTATTTTAAATAAATCCAAATGCTGATCTACCGCATCAATTACTGGTCTAGCATAGGAGGTTTGCTGTTGCTGACATATAGTCTACATTAGCTTTTGGTTGCTGCCAATTCTTATATCACCAAGATATCTGCAAACTAATGGCTTTTTTAGGTAAACCATTTATAGCTGGACATTTTGATTGACCTTGTTGAACTTTAATGAAATCATTAGCTACATGATCTCAATATCTAACTGCTGCTATAGTTACATAAAAAATCTAATTTCCTGAGTCCACATTAACTATTTGTAAAGCCAATAATATATTATACACATCTATATCAGCATACAATCCATATCAAGAGATTGCCTTGTTTGTTTGGGTCTGTTGTTTATACATTGTAGTTGCAACACTGCGGAGAGTTCTTGTCTGAGTTGTGTTAGGAACCCCAGCTATCTATTATAAATTATAGATGATTCGTCTCGCCGTTGACGGTCACCTTGAGAATCTCTTGATATCTGAAATGTTGGACTAGTTTTGAATTCATGGTCGTATTATTGTATTCTTGACTTGTAATCAAAGACGATAAACTTTACTTTGCTGCTATTCCATCTATAAATAGCATGTGTAGCGAGTATGGCCTGTGCATGTGCAGCAGCTGTAGTGAGTATAGCCTTTGAATTTTGGTCAGGTCCTGGTTCAATAATTATAGTCATCAACCCAGACCCCCATTTAAAAGGTTGACGTGACTTGTCTGAGGATGTTCACTTAGTTGGCCATAGACGTAACTAACAATACAAGCGGTATAATCTACTGGATAACAAGCTCATAAATTATTCATGAGGCTATAACATGAGAGAGCTGTAAGGTAGCTTAGCAAAGTTCTAAGAGATTCCGAGCATGTCATATAAATAAACAGTAAACACTCATGATCCCTAAGGCAGGCTCTTTGGTACTACTATAACAACAACTCTCATGTTAAAGTAAATCGGCCGGTCAAATCTTATTTTAATAATTAATTATATTCTCAAGAGCACGTAACTAGCTGTCTTGAGTTTCAACTAGTCAAGACTCTATTGTTGTGCACTTTCCGCTTTATTTAATAGTTACACATTAGTTTAGCTAAGTAAATCAATAGCTCCTTCCGTCTAAATGTCTTTGCGGTTTTGTGTAGACTGTGTCAAACTTTCACATGTAGGAGTCTATGGTAGACATCGTCATACAGCACTACTGTTGTCATCTTGTTGCCTTCTCATCAGCTTTATCTTGACGCTTGCGTTATGAGGAGGTTTATGCATGGGCACCGATCTGGTGCCAATCGGCTCTATCGGCTCAATCATTCTAGGAAAGTTGTAGGATCGAGGGGCTTCGACAGGCGTGGCCTGCGCTCAAGGCATCGAACCAAAGACAGATACAAATCTTGGGGAAAGGTAAACATTTAGTCTGCTAAAATATGGCTTTTGCTTTCGGTCTGATTAGTGATTCGGAATAATTATGCTCAATATTTAGATATTATTTTGGTGGATTTGTCATTTTGTGAGATTGTAAAAAGCTGCTCTCATAGGTTCAATATAAAACTGCATACTGGATACTGCTCAAATTACTGGGCATCCTCTAATATATATCTCCCAGTGACTGTGAGAATATCTGGGGATTTTGTGAATTGTGGGTAATTATAGAAAATTTATGCAGTTCATAACTTTTCATGCCACATGCTGCCGCCTCCATTAATGTCAGCTTCACAACTCTGAACTTGTGCTCATTAATACGATGAATTGAAAAGGGGAAGCTTTCTTATATCTGTTGAATGATTAAATTGTAATTTAAATTAATTGAAATTGCAAGTTGTTTGGACGAATTAGTAGTAGTATCATTTCTCATCAACAATATTAATAGTTGAGAAATTTAGTTCATGATATCAGCAACAATGCTGCATTCTAGTAATTGTTTGAGTTTAGATAACAATCAGCTGTACAGTTGTGTGAAATGTCATTGTTGTATAGCGTCATGGGTTTGCTACCTGCCACTGTACACCCAAGATTGCCCTGCCGCTGCTGCTGCCGCTACCCATGCACTGCTTGCTATAGTATATATTGTGTTCTCACTTTTTCTCACTCTTTGGTCTATATTTACATCCACCCAGGACAGGACGTATTATCTTAATGACGCTGTAAGTTCATGTCACGTCTACTTCTACCCCCGATTCATTCTACTATTTTACGAATTATTTTTGTAATGTTCGCTGTCAGTATGCGTTCCTATTATTACATTTTTTATATTTTAATAAGCCTATTTATTTTGTGTCTGTTTGCTTATCCAATCCTGATTGTATTTTTTTATAAAACCATTCCTGAATCCTGAGTATAGTTTAGATTTTTAGTTTGGGTTGCTGTTACTCCAACCATGCACTCTTTGTTGTCTTTTTAAGAATTTATTCCTCCTAGCCAAGCATGCCGATGGTGTGACGATGCTCGAACCATTGATTAAAGGGTTGGTGGTTTGATCCTTGACTGAGGCCTTGTGTATAAGCTAACGCATGTGTGGCACTATACCTTGGCACCCCAGTCTGTGCAGCTATTTATACAATGCATTACGTTTAATCAGCTAATGTTTGAACAGTTACAGAGTAAACTCATCTCCTTTGAAAACATTTAAATACTGCTCTCCCGCTGTCAATTCACCTATAACGTTAGTTTTCGCATGTGTATAATTTTGCAACAATATGCTCTATTAATTCCACTCCTACAGAGTAATGATATTAAAATAATTTTGCCTTCACTGGAAGGGTGAAGGGAAGATTATTACGGAGCCCCAGGCAATAGGGAAGGGGTGAAGGGGGAGGGCCAGATGCCACAAGTACACTATAGGGTCGGCCAAGTACAACCTGGGAAGGGTCAGCTGGGAAGGGCTACTACTGGGCTCAGTAGCGAAAAAGGGGGGAGGAGGGGCCAAGACACACATTACAAGTGCAAGACAAGTAAATAACAGTTAACAAGTAAAAGATTTATTAGGATCACCAAGTATCAAAAAAGAATCATGTGTCCCTTACAACAAGCTAAGAATGAATGATGGCCACTGTGAGCAAATCGCTCTATATATATGGAAAATAGTGGGCGTGGCTAGGTCGGATAGGCCAACCTAGCAAAACATTAAAAGGTAAACAATAGCATTACAATAATGAGAAGGGCAAGGCTGGTAATAATGCAATTATATTAATGTCCTGTAAAGACTTACCAGCCTGCACATGCATAACAAGGTAGTACTCCAGTACTTGAGTAAGGCGAGAGTTACGGTATGATGCTAATTACTAAAGTGCCAAGCCCCAGGCCTTGAATAGGACCTGGGAGAGGGGCATGTGTATAAATTTACTACAATATTATGGCCTATTTAAATGTATAATATGGATTTAAACATTAAACATTTCGCTTGATACCTTTATTATATATCAAAACTCAAGTCGGTATTATTTAATCTCGGCACAATAGCACTTTTGTGCAAACCGATATCGATGTAAGTATACGACATCGATATTAAGGGTAGTTTTGATATGAGAGACAGCTTTAGACTCAAGCACTAGATATTTAAATCTCTCAGTATAATAAGATGCTGAACAGCTTCATGTAGTAGGTACGTGTAGTCCTTCTACCCGCGTTTTACCCGTTCTACCAACAGCAGAAGAGCTAAAATTTAGGAAGTTAAATTCAGTTAACTAGTCTCAATGCCTTTTAGTTTCAGTTTGGCATCTAGGATTGGCGTTTCAAACTTTGCTTATTTGGCTCGATTTGACTAAGATTCAAGTGGGCCAAATCTTAGCTTCTCATACAAATCTAAATGTTCTTAACAATCATCTTTATTGCAAAGTTTTTTAAATAGCTGAACCGTTGATATTTAAATAACATTATAGCTTCTTTATATTACTCAATGTAATCTATTGCAATGTAATGTAATCAATGTAATCTAATTGACGGCATGTTATAGATGGATTGATTAAAATACAAATTCATTAAGTATTAGTAGTAAGGCAGCTATCATTATATGACATAATACTTGTGCAGCAATAACCAAGGCATTGCGATCTAATTCTAATGAATTAGACATGCCGTCCATTCGTTCAACACCTAGTGTTGAACACCTGTGCTTACTGCTCGTCATACCTCTCCATCTTTCTAGTGATGAAAGCATACCCACTACTGAATATCTATAGTGACAGACTCACAATATTATTATATTATTATACACACTAACCTGAGACTGGTCTGGCATAGGCAGATCTAAACTCTATATCATCTCCTACACCAAATCTTTGTGTGAAGTCAAGAGTACTTAGGCCTGTAAATTAGTAAGATTTCAATTAGAAATATATATCAAGAATGAAAAACACTGAATGACGATGAAGAGATGAACAGTGTGCTGTGCCAGCATTGGTTAATCGGCACTGCATGACAATGGGAAAGTTAGACCTCCGGCACAAATTACCAGTTCCAATAACTTATGAGACTATGGCAATTGAACAAGAACATGACTTGTGTGTCCAGCAATTTGGCTAATATTCCTACCATCATTAACTTGTCACAAGATAAAGTACATTATGGAAAAATAGGTGCATATAACTGTGTACTCGGCACCCTTGTCGGTTGCTGCTTATATAACAATAATAAGTGTAGCATTGGTTCCTACCACACAGTAGTGTTCATCGTAGGCTAGTAGCTAAGCAAATGTGGGTAATTCCCCTCAGTTTTTGAGTAAAACCAATAAATAATATCTATATCAGAGCGAACGCTGTTGCACTAGGATATAATAAGTGATGTTAAAGTAAATGTGTGTAAATGAATAAAGTATTGTCCATTTAGTACATTCAATAGTTGTCAATTTTTGAGATCAGAAGTTAATATTGAACAGATTAACCTTAAATTCTGAGAACAAACTTTTATTATTAAATTAGCAATGCTCATTTTATTTCAACAACAAATTGGCATTTTGTTGAAAATATCATTGTGAATTCGGCATACAGGGGTCGCCATAGAAACGTGACATATAATATTTCAGATAAAGCTATGACATATACTACAAATCATGATATAGTATTTCTTTTCAGAACATGAAAGTAATGCCAATAAGCACATTATAGTCTATAGGGAATAGAAAACATTTACCAGTAAGTCTGAGCGTGTGCGCCGAGCTGGAGGATATGTCCATTGTCCAGTTTCCTGGGCCAGGGTCTTTTACATTGACTATATAAACATTCTTCAGACGAAGTAGTTCTGTGAATTGGTCACCGGGAGGTGTGTTACCTGCAATACAATAATACTAGACTATAATACTGGTATCAAGACTCTAGAGGTAACATTTTATCTGACAATGCTGTCAATGTATTATATGCTGAAGGTGAACTCACTCGCGCATTCAAACATCGGTTGAGTTATATCACAATTATCCATTAAAGTTAGTACGGTATCTACTACTTTCCTGTTTAATGGTCACCATTTAAGGGTCAAAGTGTAAGCGGTGGCGGTAAATTGACATCTGAATCTCATAGGAAATCCCCGTATTTTTCCTCAGCCTTTGCTGATTGGATAAATGACAGCCAATAGAAAGCTGGTCTTGCAGCAATGACATGAGTTAAATCCAAAGACGTGAGTTCGAGTCTCATTCATGACCTGGAGGTTTTTGTCTC
>JAOQGN010228209.1:0-10586 GCA_027564295.1 Himantozoum antarcticum | reverse complement strand
TGGAACAGAAATATCACATTCTACGAGACCGTAAAACTCAGTTCTCTGAATCTTTTCAATGACTTCACTTTGCGTCATCCCACTTTTACTTCCATAGATCGATTTGAATAGAGATGCCAAAAACTCCTTTATGATGTTACTATTTCTAGCGATTTTATCTCACTCACACTCCCATGTTACGACAACCTTGTAACTGAGATGTCTCAGATACTGATCCTTTTTGAGAATTTCGGCATGCAAAGTAATCAGCGGCTTCTTCTTTAACGGATGATCAACTACCCGCGCAGTCTTACAACACGAATGACCATGCCAAAAACAACCGTGAAACTGGTAAATTGTTCTAGTGTCTTTGCAGTATCCATCGACGGGTAGACTGTGTCCACCTATTCTGACCTCATTCCCATTCCGCATATGCTTAACATCTTCCCCACTGACAAAAGCAACATACGCTAACCATCTGTGTGCAGACTTGCTGAATTGTTGTGTTTTATATATATATATATATATATTTATATATATATATATAAGAATTTATTGCACAATATCAAGGATACAGGAAAAAAATAATGAGTTATCTGGTGATATGCTCGTTAAAAAATCTTATACTAGATGCTATAAAACTATTTAAAAACCTATTTAAAAACTATTTAATGATGAACTGCTGCAACACAGATTTAAAAATCCTTATCATACTGAAAAATCTACTAATTTACCAGGTGAAAATAAATAGTGTTTTGTTAGGGATTCTAGCAACAATCTTAGTGTTTGTTACAGTTTAACTTTGCTTTTTCTTTAGCGAAGATCATGTTCTATGTCCTTGTATAATTCTTTATGTATCGGTATTTCAAAAATGGAATGATCAGTGTTGATCTTAACAGGTAATTGTTTAGTACAAATAACATGGAGTTCACGAAACTTTTCAATGAAAAGAATTACATATTTTAATGTAAACTGCTATTGTGATAATTAATGAAATTATCCATAACTTTCTGGGAGGTTTATTAAATATTTATGACCTGGATTAATTTAACGTAGGTGTTTACTACACATATATTTGATCGAGCAAATGCGCATTTGTTGCTAAACACATGTTAATTTCCCAGGCAAGCAATACACCATGTTGTGAGTTGAAAATTAATCATAAACATCTATCATTAAGTTCATGAGTTCTTAAAATTCATCGGTAACCGATTTACCTCTTGTCACGCTGTTTACCAGAATGCAATATGTAATATTCAGCTCAGCTGTTTTCCTTTGTAATGTTGTTTTTCTCTTAATTATTGAGTATTGATAGTACTTGAATTTGTGCATTGAACCTGCTGACTATTTGTTTGTGTTCATTTGAATTTGTGCTCACATCAATGCTGCAAGGGACATCACTTGTGAAATGAGTCATAAACTCACCTCACTCACCTAAGCCATGTTCTCCCTTTAACTAATATGCCAACTAGTAATAGGGTGAGCAGCAAAACAGGATTTCCAATTATAATTATGTTAAAATCACACCTTGGTACTCGCAAATTGATTTGTTTACTTGGTAGAGGTGCAAACATGGATTGGTCATCGGTCATTTACGCTTTTCTACACTGCAGGGTGAATAATAGCAGTGAATGTGGTTAAACAAATAAAACACCTAATAATATTTACAAGTTTTCCTTGGCTATTGCAACTACTAGGCTCATAATATTAATTGGTAAATATAAAAAATAATAAAAAGTAATTGGAGCTGTCAATTTATAGTTTCTGATTGAGATGACAAACTAAAGCAGCTAGCGACGTTTCTCATCTTGCGACAGGATTTGCATCGTACTAGTCTGGAAACGAGCCAAGCTAACACTCATGTACTCAGTCAGACAGCGTTACTTTGCATTGGGAATCGTCGGTCCATAGCAACTTCCTTTCCTCATTACCGCTTGTAAGCTGAGAGTTTGCTTTCCTAATGAGCCATGTGATTATGGCAACCATACAAAGACAGCGTAATTTGTTGCAATTAGCTGGATGACTGATGATACAACTCATTGGGTCTCCATAATATAAATAACACTTTATTACACCTTCTTTTGATGAATAATAATTACAAATAACTTTCTCTTAGCTGCACCTATCTGTGATGTGCTGTAAAATGCTGCTGCTGACAGCTATATGGTATATTTACGGCGCTGACAGATGTTTCACATGCCTATTACATGCACTATCTCATATTGGCTCAATGGTGCTAATTAGCAGACCTTTTCTCAGGGCAATATAACAATATTAAAACTAAATTCCCACCATAAGGTACAGTCTTGGCCCGAAACACTTTTTGGAAAATGCTGTAAGAATATTGGGAAGCCGGACTACACAGGGTGTATTGTAAAAATGTTAAGGGAGGCAGGCTACACAAGATGCATTGTGACTACGATGCTTGCGTACATAGTCCTTCCTTTTTCTATGATAGTCAGCTATGCCCTTAATAGCCCTCACTGCTTTCAAAGTTGGTGCTCGACTGCTAATTTTTCTTTTGAGAAATTAAAAGCTATAGACATACAACAATTGTGTTAGTTATGCAGCACCACAACACAATTTTTTTCATTTGGGTGCAATAATGACGATTTTCAGCTTAGCTGAATTCTAGATTGTGGATTGGGATGAGAACGCACTTATTGTGGAGAAGACAACTTCCCCTATCCCAGAAACTACCAGTCCTGCACCTACCCCGTTTTTAGCTTCAATCTCACAATTGCAATATAGATACTCGAGTAACAAGGATTAGTTCAAAAGGTGTGTAGATATTATTTGCATAGCCAGCAGAGGAAAATAAAATGGAGAAATCGGAATCTAAAAGTCTCTATTTAGTTTTTTCAAGTTTATTTTTGCTGTGATGTGGTTATATTCCCATTAGTGACAAAGTCTGTGAGAGACAAGATTTGCTTTATCTGTACTCTCAAGATAGTTTGTACCCAGTTGAGCAGCCTTTTCATCTATTGCGGCATACAATAACTTGCAGTGACTCAACTGACTTATCTTTTGTTGTTTTTGTTGGTCTAGTATAGCTTCAGCAAAGATAAGAATAGTCTTTTGTACTTTTTTTTGTCACTTGCATATAATGTCTTGACTAATTAGGCCTGCGTTAGGTATGCTAAGCATTTCATATCTAACAAAACTGCGAACTGATCTAGGCTTAGCTTCATGGGCCACACTCAGGAGGGGCTAGCCACCGCCCAGGTCTAGCCTAAGAATCCAGGCTAGGCTGAGAATGGAGACCAAAAATATGACTACGATCTCATCTCGGAGAGTGTCTGCATTGATATGATTGTGTAGGGAGGCCTCATTAGTTCCTGTCAGATGAAACTTATCAGTAAATGGGGTCGTTTCTCAGTCTAGTTGAAGTCTAGGCAAAGTCAGGGAATGTTTTACATGTCGGTGCATGTTTTGTCTAAAGGATACTGATAGTGGTTTATCATGACAGTATTATCTCAGTAATGGCTTTATATCTCAACACTTTGAAGTCAAACCCAACATCCTAAGGTCACATTCTACGGCAAACAATGGAGATGATAACAGGAGCAGTTTCCATTTGCCAGTGTTCAGCTGTTACCAATGTTTAGCCGTACAGATAACCAGCAAGCATCCAACCATCAGTAGTTATGGTAACCCTAACAGATAGAGCAGCATTCAATTATTGTGCATTCAGATGCTGTTTTAATTAATGAAATTCTATCAGTTTTGGTGAATGCTTTGTAAATAAAGAAACAAATAATTGCATTAAAAATATCTGACAAATAGGGTGAAATGAAATAAAGTGGGGCTGGGTTTCTGGCTTTAGCCAAGATGGAAAGTATTATCAGAAATTAAAAATTCGTTGAACGTTACAAGCTGTATAGCCAAGGTTCGTTAGTCTTGTCTTCGTTAGTCTTGTCTTCCTAAGTCGGCCCCAAACTTCCATAGAGACGATTTACAAATGGAAGGTATGAAAGTTAAGCATGGATACTGTGTTAAGAAAGTTTCTTTTAGCGCTTTAAAATGGGGTGGATTCCTTAAATTTGAAACGCATATAAGCTTCACTGTTAGATGTATTGCAAAATTTGATTGTAACGTGTCGTGGAATGTCGTAGCCGTCTTGATGAAAAAAATTTCCAACTCATGTGCACTAAATCAATAGTCTTAGGTTGAATTAGAGTAAAGTGGTGTAAATGTAGCCAACCAGTTTCCAGTGATCCAAAATAGTTTCGTTATTTTGTTTCAGGTACATGCCAGTCCTCATCGATATCACGCGGCTTACATAGGGGCATGTATGCTAGCTAAGCAAGCAACCTTCATGGAATCTTGCATCAGCAGGAATGAATGGTTGGCTACGGGTCCTGCTTGCCTCAACAAATGGAAGAGATACTTTCAAGGTTAACTAGTAATTGGCTGTAACGCCATTTGAGTACCTAAATGAGCTATGATGGCAACAATTATTATCATCACAATCTAGTCTAGCCCTATTCTCTGTGGTGGGGTGTCAGTGTAGCCCTATCCTGAGTATTCACATTGTGTTTCGGATGGGTAAGGCATAAGGCTATATCTAGGCATAAACTTTTTATCAAAGGTGTATAATTGTTTTTATGTTCCGATAAATGATGCAAACAAACAATGCATACAACTGGCCGTCAGCTGAGGAAGGGATCAGCAGAAGGGGGTGAGCAGAAGGGGGTGAGCAGAAGGGGTCATCAGATGGGGATAATAATGGCCTAATACATTGTGTAGAGTAAATTCGCATACTCTCGTCTTCTAACAAAGAAAATAAGCGATTGTCATCCCAGAAACTTCAATGTTTTCAATGTTATAAATATTTAATATATTTTTCCATCACTAAATTTACTATCATAATACCTGTATCATATATATTTTAGTATAATATGATTATTATATCATGCGTAGCAGCGCTATCTTGACAATCATGTTTACTATACTATGATATCTATATTTATACGATTATTGTAGTCATTTGCAGAGAATATTTTTTGTTACAATTAAAAGGATCAACAGTAGTGCTGTAGTTTATGATATAACCATTCCGTATCATTTGTGCATTGTATTCCCACAAAAATAACTTATTATTTTTCTATAATTTCTCAGTATTTATGTTCATTTTTTGTACTGTGATCTTCTGCATATTTATTTTCTAGACTTAAGCTAAAACAAAATACTTGTTCTCTAATTCACATTGACACGCATCTTTATTTACATTTACATGATAATAATGATAGATATCATGGTATGATAGTGTAAGTGTAAATATCAATAATAAACTGACGTTATCCTGACTGACTAGTATTCTCTTATTCTCTCATTAATACTGTAATACAATTTACAATACGATACAACACAGCAATATAAAATATAAATTTAATTATTTAAAAATAATAATTATTGATTGTTTTGACAGCAGTTACAACATTAAGATTTAAAAATTATAAAAAAGTATTATATAAATAATTTTATTGCACCATTGACGTAGGGTATGAAATTCAGTCATCATCGAGCACAAAAATGACCAGTATGTACTTGTAGAAAAACAGTTTTTACACCGTTGTGACCGAAATAAGGTGACAAGAAGATACTGGTATCTGGCCCGGATGAGCTAACAATTCCTGCACAGTAGCAAAATCAAGGTCTTTCATTGTATGCTTATGTAGCTTTTTGTGACTGAGTTCCAAAATGTTATTTTGACCATCCTTAGCGGCCTTTTTATACATTTCAATGCGCTGTTGCATCACAGCTTTGCGTTGTTGATGCTCTCTAGACTTTTGTACATGACGTCTGCGGTCTTCCCTGGACCAGTGACGACCAGTCTTCAATTCAGATACAGCATCATCATCGGTTGTCATGCCACACCTTTCATTTTCAAGCTTCTTTTTACGTTCACTTAGAATCTTTGTTCTGATTGGACGCCTTGTGATATATCGGGTCCCATCAGCTTTCCTTTTGACGACCCACTCCAAGTTGGTATTCTCACTCACATTGCCGGTGTCTTGTGATCTGCTGTTACTCTCCCGTGTGAGTGTGGAGTTCTTTGACTGCTCGAATAGGACCTGTTGCTGGTAGGCCATGGTCTCAGCTAGTTTATCCTCCGTGGTATATGTAATGTCAGAATGACTCGAAGATGCTGATGGACTAACTCCAGCACTTCGTCGAGACTTTCTCTTTTCCTGTGATTGTCTCCTTTGCTTTCTGTTTTCTGATATGCTCAATGAAGAGCCGGCAATGTTTTTTGTTAGCTCGAGAGTTGTAGGCGAGCTTTCAGCAGTGTTGTAGGCGGTATCTGTAGCGGTATCGGTGCATACAGATTTTACGGGACTCAATTCGCTGCCGCTGTATTGGATTATTTTTGTTCCCATTTTTGGGACAACTCTATTGTTATTGTCACATTGCTGAGCTCTGCTTAGTCTGTCGTGGAGTTCAGGTGCGAGTTCTATACATCTGGACTCTAGTAGCTGTCTGAATTGTGTTCGATCTTCAATAATTTCTGTGGCAAGTTCCGTATCATCAGCAGGATTCAGGGTGTCATAGTGGCTCGAATCGCACTCCTATAGAAGTAAACAAAAAAAGAATATTAGAACATTGAACGTATAAGAATGATTTCACATCAAATTATATTATTCTAAATTATTTATAGTATTACAATGCAGAAATTTATGTTTCTATGAACTTAACGTTCTATGAATTAATCTTTCTTGTGAGATATCTATGAAGATGATACACAAGATGATACACAATTACAAGGCAGGCTCTGAAATCGATGCTGTAGAAATCAATGGCATAATGGTGATGATACAAGATGTAATAGGAGCTCTTTGTTATTCGAGTTACAAAAGATGGAGAGATCATGGGAGAGATAGCCTTTGGGCAGTTAAGTAATTGATAGCACTGAATGTTGGCTTTTGCTAGATGTCATGAGCCCAAACATTTTGGATTGCCAAAAGGTCAATCAACAAACAGAATAATTTATTTGAAATCAAATATTTTTCATCAGTGCATCTTCTAAGAATCAATGTCAGTTTGATGACTCATCCCATCCTTAGTGCATATAATATCATAATGAAATCATGTTCACCTGTTCTGAACTTCCTGCCGAGTCCTGACCAACTCCGGAATCTTTGGCCTCTTTCTCTATTTGACTGGGGAGAGTTGCTGTATCGGTGAGAGTGCTTTCGTCTTCCTCAAATTCTGATGTCTAAAATATAATATAATATTACGTCAATGGTGTCTTCACATACCAATGGAGACAGAAATACAATGATGATGTTAGTTCAAAGAACCTGAGCTCCACATAGAGTTGGTGTTTTAAGACAACATAACATTTATGATTATTTTATTTGATACAAATCAAGTTATTTAACAAAGCTCAATAAAACTAATGGGATTTGGTATTTTAGGGATAAATGATTGAGAGAAGTTGGTAAAAATTTAATGACTATGACTAATACCTCAGGCTATGACTATGACTGATATCTCAGGCTATGGATGAGCGTCTGAGTGGGCTGAAGGGGAATGTGATCAGTAGATTACTGCGGATTACATTCCTTGCTATCAATGCTGAGAGTTACACAGTTACACACTAGGCATGATCTCACCTCTTCCACCTCTACAAGTGGCATCATCTTAATATCTTTTGCATACAAGAAACTATCAAACGAACGTTCCTCAAACTGATTTCCACATTCTTCTTCAAGGAAACCATCATCCATCTGTAACAAAAACAGAGAGCACATAATTATCAGTGTCTCAAAGCATCAAGAATTAGACAATGTCTATTATCTTTATCTCAAGCTCTCTGGTGGTGTGGGGTAAAATACATCCCACACCACCAGAGCCTATCAATAGCGGTGTAAGGTGTACGTTTGTATGGTACGGTTGTTTGTACCGTGTGTACGGTTTGCAAGATGTGATGATTATAAAATAGAGTTAATCAAAAAACATGGGAAAGCCCGCCAAAACTCTTACAAACGCTATTGTAAAAATATATCACAAGCATTACCCAGATGATTTTCGCCGCAACTTTAATCAACTCCAGTTTTGTTTTAGAGTTTGCAAGCTGCAGGCAATGTTTTTATTTAAAGGCATCATTGATACATTTGTATCCAGTGAAATCCAATATAAGCAGTAAACAGCATGTGGTATCGTTTAGTAAAGTTGTACTTAAAGGATAAACCTATTTTTTAGTTCAATGAGACATTTAACAAGTGAGAGCTTAATGACAGCAGTTTATAGTCATGGTTGGTGTACAGCACTCACTAACCTACATGCTCTACAAATGAGCAGCTAATGTGTGCAGTTGGCTCTTCGTGCTCTTGTAACTATAATGAAATTTGTTTTGCTAAAGGATGATCTAAGATTGGATTTCACGGAGTTTCTATTGCGCAGTAATCTGAGCATACTATGAAATATGTGGCTCAAATATGCAAACTGCATCGTCACCCAAAAAACACAAACATGAGAGCTACGTAACTCATATTACACTGCTACAGTTGTCTGACTGCGTTCTGACTACAACTACATGCACAGGTAGTAACTCGATAATGACAGAAACAAGGAGTATATTCCGTTTGCACAGCAACTACATGCACAGGTAATAAGTAGACATGGACAGAAGTGCAGGGCACCCCTTACCTGGTCTATACAAGCGGGTCTGCATATTAGCAAGTTTATATCTGCTCTATTCTCACTAAACAACTTGATTGCTTCCTCACGACTTCTAACCTCTTTGTTATTAATCTGTAAATAGTATAGTTCTATTATAATATCACTTCAATGCAGCAATAATCATAGCCATAAAACAATTGAAAAGTGTTTAAAAAATTGGCCCATTATGGAATAGCGATGCTAAAGAGGCCGAAAGGGCGCTCACTGACAGACCATTGAGTACACACACTAAAGCAAGCGTAGCAAACTAGGGTATTATTCTATTCGATAAGATAAGTGAACCATAAAAACCTTTTGGTGCAACATGCAATTGAGCGCGTATTCAAGAGTCACTTGCTAGCTTTTTAAATTGAGCAAAAGTCAAACAATAGGCGAGGCATATACGAGGCAAGTACGAGTGCCTTCTCTTGTCTACCTGTATTGTCACTAATCATTGTGATTTGAGGGCCTGCGGCTTGTTACTCAAAAACCAACTTCAAATTATTATCTGCATCTGTGCATTTATTAACACATTTACTATAAACTAAGAAAAGAGCATCTGCGTCTGTTTTGTAAGTCTCTCTCTAATTATATCGCCACTCCAAAGATTCACTCATGGAAATCGCATGTCATATATATCGTGTATATATCCTATATATTATACATCATTTATATAATATATTGTACATATCGTACATATCGTACATGTATATATTGTATATATTATAATATATAATATATTGTATATATCGTACATACATTATAAATATTATTAACCTTACCTTCATTATCTGATCTCCTGCCTGAATTTTCCCAATTTTACCAGCTATAGAATCAGCTTCTACATCACCGATAAAGACGTCAGAGAGGCCATCTTCATCTGTTTCTCCGTAACACAAAGTCAAACCAATTCTATCGCTACACGATGCTCTTTTCAACGTAATTTGCTACAAATTAGTATAATAATGATATTTATTTACAGATTCTTTTCAACGTTGGACACTAAATGTACTAGAAGCCAATTGACGCCAATCTGAACGAGATATTTTGGTTCAAGACGGCAACCTTCAGTCGGTCAGCATATGTCAATGTGGAGTAGAAGTAATTCATGTTCACACTTGAGCTAATTCCTCATTTTCTCAAAGCCCTTACAGGTCATTAAGCCCATATGTTTAGGCATGGCTAGCGTTCTATCTTTTGTGTGAGGCGTATATAATAACACTCAGCACCTTGTAGAACAGGGCCCGATGCCTAGATGGCTCCTATAGAGTGTTTAAACCCCAATCTAAGCAATGATTAGGCAGTCTATTGGAGTTTAATTAATCATATCATTGGATCATGTTTATTGTTAGTGAAAAAAATAACTACAAACTCTACCTAGTAAATGGAAACCAAACAGATTGAATTGTTCTACTAGCTCGTTTATTTGTAGACACCAAATCCAATAAACATTGAGATTCAGTTAGAACAGTGTAGCGTAGGTCTTTTGAAAGGAGTTCTTGTTGTTTTTAGAATCTTATTTGAAGAATTGATGCTTTTTCGCTCCAGGGTATATGCTATATAATATCTACTATAAATAAACAAAGCTGGCTTTTCAGGATTGTAATTCACTAAAGGGATTCAGGTAATAATATTCCATTAGTTTACTCTGTAACTTAACACTGTGGCCAAGGCAGTACCTAATTGAATACCAGTGTATGAGCTGATATATACATACATCATATTCTACATCGTAGCTTTGTTCTTCTTCACAGCATAAATCCAGCTCATTTGTACAATTAGCCAAGGCTGCCACCTCCTCAATACTGCTAAATTACACAATCACAAATTACACACCTTCATTATGTCACAGCCATGGGGCTATATGATATTACAGCAAAATAGGTATGCCACCCGTAACATATATTACTGGAGTTATGTTTTCTTACTACAAACAATCG
>JAOQGN010228098.1:0-10586 GCA_027564295.1 Himantozoum antarcticum | reverse complement strand
AGTCTGCCAATCTTGTGTAGCAATAATTACCGAGTAGACTGACTGACTGTCAATGTCAACTGACTCAAAGACAATGACCTAACTGAGACAATTAGCAAAGCATATATTCTTATATAAAAATAATGATTGCATGGTGTACAGTCATATACTCCACAGTGTGGAGCCTTCCAACCTAAATATCATCGACCTGTTCAGAAATTTTAAAATAAACAAAATCTAGATGTCATGAGCTTATTGCAAGGGTAATAACAACACCCTGTACAGGCAAGGACAAAGGAGGGGAGGAGATATTCTTGGTGGGTAGTAGGCATGCCTCCAGTCATAGTCAGATAGGAAGGACGGACGGAAGTTGAACTCGTCAACTGAAATCGTAGTGTTGCCAATAATCCATCCGCCATCGGTAGCCATCTGCTCATAACGAGCAGAACAGTGCCTCCTGCCCATACCAGGTCACAGATGGTATGCCGCTCGAGTGTTGAGCGTGTACAAAACATAGCCATAGATGGCCATTGCATCTTCATTATTCCCCCACATTCTGTCATGTCTCCATGGCCCATCCTTAATCTATCCCATTAACAAAGGCACTTCACTTGCAACTATTATATACAAGTTTAGCACTTCAAGAAAAAGAGGAAGATTTTGTCTGGTGGTTTGTGCAGATCTAGGTTGGCCACTGACTTGATTAAAAGTTCAATTAAATAACTGATCATATACGTTTCAGCTTCGGTTCTATGGATTATTGTAAAAAAAAAGAACGATACGTAATGCATCCCACATTCCCACCCATTCATTTGTGACAAGACAATTAGTAGAGGAAAATTTTCATAATATCGAGGTGTGTACAGTGCCATTTAATTATGACAACACGTCAAGTCATCAAACCCCTATCTCAAACACCCACCGCTAACCAGTGACGTGGTTTTGTACACAGCTATATTTACTATATTTATTATTTATTTATTTGATTTATTTATTTGGTTTGTTTTATTTAGTTTATTCTATTTAGTTTATTTATTTAATTATTTATTAATTAGTTATTTATTATATTTATTTATTAATTATTTATTTACTATATCATTTCTATTTACTATTTTGTACAGAGCTATATATACATATTTGCTACACAGCTATGCAGCTATATATTTACTTGATATACACATACATATAATACATGTACAGCTCCTGCTTGAAGATGATTATAACCTACATGTAATTATTAAATTTCTATATAACTATGCTATATTATTGACTAATGCATTTTAGATGCAACTAATCTGTGGTAGCCATAAAGTCGAGTGTAAGCCAAGAGGCAACAAAACCCATCTTTAGAAAATATTAACAAATGTCTAATGAGGCTGGCAATTAACTATATCTGTGAGAAAAGTCTTGGCTCCAACATGACAGCAGTTGTCTGCTTCTGCTGCTGCCGAAACATCTCAGGCATTCATAAAATATTAATTACACCGTAGACCAGCTTTGAGCAAGAGTGTGCTATGTTTAATAGTTGTTATGCAACAATATAATACTATTTAATTCTATTCCCATAATGATAGGCACTTGCACGGCAGCTCATTATCAGATGGGTTTGTGTCTGAAGCCACTTCCTGCCATGTCATACTCTGATATCATAATATCAGACATTAATCACAGACAACAAACGCTACTACAGACAACAGCTCCTCTGTCTGTTCCATCTCTAGTTTCCAGTCTCTAGTCTATACCTTACTCTCCATTTGTCTGATCCGTGTATTACTGCATACTTGTGTTCTGACATGCATTGCAATCAAACATATTCAGTAATATGAAGCTGTAATGCTGTATGGCGGTCTGTATTACTTTGTTACAGAAGTATCTTCAATAGTTATGGCGGCAGCGAGATGACAGAGATCAAATTATGCTGACAGTAACTTACAATGTTACAGACAGAGATATCTCAGAGTCAAAACGTGCTACAAATTTCTAATGTATTTACATTACAATAAAGTGAAACTATCGCATTTCAATCAAACATCTTTGCACAGTTAGTCAGTTCCTTATAACTCTGTGTAATGGATTGTTAGTTGCTACTAACACTACTGCCTATCATTATTAAAGGGATAGTTCACATTTGAAACTGTATCTGGTACATTATTGCCATTACTGTGTTCTTGCTAGACTAGCTCTGCCACCATATAGTGTTTAATCAATGTCTCAGCTGTCGTTTGATACCTCATTTGTTACGATTGGACCACAGGTAAGCTCACAGTATTAGAATTTGTAAAGCATATTTTCAGCAATTTTCGACAAAAATTGGAGAAGCTGTCTCCTTCCGGCAATAATGAGTTGTTTTCCAACAATCAGCAAATCGCAAAACGTCAACAAATTGACCTTATTAGACATAGGGCAAATTTTGGTTCCACGGAAATTGGAACCAAAATGTGATGCTCTAGCATGAGATCCAAGTCCAGTAAGGTCATCACTTGGTTATTATCGGTTAGAAATAAATACACCCTTATTTAACTATTTACTGGCATACACACATGCGCAACACAGTTCAGTGAAGAAATGTAGCAGAATTTATGTCATAGCGGAATTCCACTATGACATAAATCTTCCAGGGACATCCCTTCACACACCCGCAATAAACGTGGAGGTGGCTATCTGTCATTATAAGTGGGAAATAGCGACAACCCAGTTTTACCTATATAGTGTCTACACAAACACGCATGCGCTACTTGGTTCCAATCTCCGTGGAACCAAAATTTGTCCTATATATAATAATGTCAAATACATGACGTTTTCTATTTTCCCGATTGTTATGTAATGGGGTTTTATTGCCGGAAGGAGACAACTTCTCAAAGTTTTGTCCGAAATTGCTGAAAACATGCCTCACAAATTTCAATACTGTAAGCTTACCTGTGGTGCGATCCTAACAAATGAGGTATCAAATGACAGCTGAGACATTGATTGACCACTATACGGTGGCAAATTTATTCTAGCAACAACACAGTAATGGCAATAATGCACTAGATATAGTCTCAAATGTGAACTATCCCTTGAAGAGCGACATAGAAAATGCCACCTCATTAGAAAATCTCGGAAATTCCTTGCGGATGGTTGGAATAATGGTCAAGGAGACAGCATCCATGTCTACTCCTATGGAGCTATCAACTGATGGTGGTAACGAATATGATGATGATGTGGAAATGATGGATGATGCTCAGATTCCCATCAAATCGTCTACACCGAATAAAAATGACCTGGCAAATGCATCGATAAAAAATGCAGCTGTCAGAAAGAGATGGGTGGAACATGATTTGAAGATGGAGACCTTTCGTGAACTAGCGGCTAAGACGAGGTGAGAATTTATAGTTTTTTTTGTAGTTTATTTTTAATCAATTGAGGTTTTCATTCAAATAAAGCTTGCACTTTATTTCGAATAAGACTTCTTTTTTTTGAATCAGATGCATAGATTGTATATTGAGTATACACAATTTCAAATCACTATCCATTTGGTTCAACAAATGAAGTGTGTTATTCTGTATGAGATTGTTTCTGATTAAGATGCTTGAATGTATACGGATTCTACATAATTTAAAATCACTCAGAGACGTATTTAATATTTATTGCACACTAATTTATTTTCAATCAGATTTCTATTTCCATATGAATTATCATTTTTGTTGTTGTTATTTGAGCATTGTCGAAAGTATGGAGTGGATCGAATGATAAAGCCGGAACAACACATTGCGCTGAAACAACACAGTCATTATGCTGAACGAGTTGCCTGCATATACCGTGTTGGAGATTACAGATGGAGAGAAGAAACAATTCATGGAGCAGCTGGTATTCTGACCTATTTTCGGACATTGAAGAGTGGAGAGAGGGAGAGTGGAAGAGTACTGACTCCCATTAGATTGCATGAGGAAGGTGATTTTTCAACACATAAGATAGCCAGCTACATGGGAATGAAAGCAACATTATCGTCTGGTCAGACTCATGTTCTCCAACCTCTCGCCACCGATTCATTCTTTGACAATGAGTCAATGAAGAAACACGTGGATGCTATTTGTCAGAAGACGCACAAGGAGTTGGAATCAATTGTCAAGATAGATGGTCTTTCAACATTTAAAGAAGGTTCAGTTTTTGGCTTGTTGAGTGTGAGATCAATAGCCAGAATTACGCATTGTAAAGAGAGCAAAGTTCCCGTTGCTACTTATGAGACAGTGCAGAAGATGAAGAAAAGATGACCAGCGAGATATTCCTCCCCACCCACATTCTCACAAAAGTAAAGAAGAAAATCCCGTGTTTGATGGTATATAGTGGAATGAAAAAGTCAAAGAATAACCGTCAGTATCACGATGTTGTATTTATGGATAAATAGGTTGAGATGACGGGAGTGTTTGATGCTATTACACCCCATCGTTCTACTGAATATGACTGTGATATTCCACCAATTACTCTCACAGACACAACACTCGCTTCTCTCGATCTTCTCGTTTAAACAGCAAATGTACACTTTCTTAGCAGACTCTTTCAATAGCTGCAATAGTGTTCAGTTAATTATTTAATTTTTTGATTTCATCTTGGATAATATCTTTTAACTGTTTGCATTTTCATAATTATTATCAATATTATCGGTTTTGAGATACTCTTGAATAATATCCTTTTGTTTTATTATAATATTAATATTTGTATATATTTATGAAATGAATAAAGTTAATATTGAATAGAAAGACAAAATGGAGATATTATAAAAGCATAAATGTTTACTGATGTAATAATATCACATGCTAAAATATATAATAGGAAAGAGTAAATGTAAAGATACCGCAAAAGTTTTACAGTCACACCTTCAAAAAAAGATTTACAAATACCAAAGAGTAAATGTTTATTGATGTAATGATCACACACACACACGTGCGCACACACACACTAAAAGTAAGAAAGAGTAAATGTGAATATTAAAATTTTTTTGCAGACGCACACGCATTAAAAAAAAACCAGTTACATATATACCTACTTTAATTTATAATGTATACAAAAGATTATTTTGTTATCCTGACAACTGTTGAGTGTTGGTATGCCCCTAAAGAAGGGGATGACTAATACGTCATTGGGGGCATCCATCAACTATCGTGAAGAATCCAAGTCTGCCCCTTTAAGAAGGGGACGTCTAATACGTCATTGGGGCCTCCATAAGCTGAAATGAAATTGTCTGTATAACATTGGCAATAATTAGTTATTGAGACACCATGCGAAAAGCCCGAGAAAGCCGACCGTACACATAATTCCCAGAGGACGCTACAGTAAATTGTGCATGTGTCTTGAATAATACATTCGCATTGGGAGAAGACAACTCATAGTTTATTATTATATTTTATTCTCAACATTGATAACAACATAAATTGATCAACATTTATCCAACAAAAATAAGTTTCCCAAGGGTTTGGAAACTTAGAATTTGAAAAAAAAAGAAAAGACAATCGATAGCCAAGCGATTTCTTCTATCATTTTCATAATATTCTACATCGTTTAGTGAGTTGACATTCATCGTCAACATATTTGGGAGCAATTCTTTTTATGGCAACATCTGATTCATAAACAAAAGCATCTGCGAGGATATAATTTTTCATAAAACCACTTGAGGAATGTCCTTCCTTATCGCTGTCATCGTACACTTTTCTCTGCTGATTATGATGATTTAAGAGGTTTTTGTGGAATATAGTCTTCGATAATGTCTGCGGATTTGAAGTTTTCATCTGTTTTTTCTTCTCGATTTTATCTTTTGTCTTTGTTATCGTCATCATCATTACCAGAATCCATACCATCTTCATTAGGAATATTGTGTTGAGTAAAGTATGGAATTCATCATCTACACAAATGGAAAAGAAATAGCTGATATAAATTTATGAAATATTGCAATACAAAATTTTATAGAACGATAACTATGTGCATTTATAAATAACAAAGTAACACGCCCACATAGAAAAAAAAGAGAGATAGCGCACTTTACTTACCCGAAGTCTCTGACATAAGGTACGGGGGAATTCCGTTGATACATTCCAATAGAGAAGCATACATTGGTGGCCATGCTGGTCTGCAGAAGCAATAGCACGGTCCTGCTCCAGCCATTCTCCATTGTCTACAACATCTGGTTAGCACTTGCATGGGTCCTTCTATACACACACACACACCATCTATCACCATCAGAGAGGTATTGTTTGTAGTCAAGAGTTTAAACGCACTGAGGGAAGAGTTGTATCATTGTATCCAATTTTATCCAATACTCGGCCTATTCGAAACTTCCAACACGTTGGGCATGTTATGGGTGTGACAACAGTATCAGGTTTGAAGGTGATTTTGATTGGGAATATTTTGTTGGAATCTGCTGCAATGCTAGGCATGATGATAAGAGATGATAAGAGATGATAAGATTTATTTAAACTTGAAATCAATGACATAAAAGCCGAAGTGAATCAATTACATTAAAATCAGTAATTTAAAAACTCTGAATTGAAAAAGGACCTTCTGTACTTTTCAGTCCTCGCTTTCACTCTAAAAAGTGAACTTTTATGAGAGCTACGAAACTAGCGCCGTTGATTGTAATATTTAGCTACAATGCTATTTAGAGCAGTTTCCTACTAAAATTTTATTTAAAGGGTGGCTCTACACTGCAGATAAAATTCCTGGATGGTAAATGACTTCGCCATTGTCAATCTTCCACTGTCACAGCTTTCAATGCCAAATATGAGTTTCAGGGCATAGTTATGAACCGCCTCTAACCTGTCTTTGTCGCATTCATTTAAAAATCCATACCAGGCCTCTATTGCATATAAGATTACACATAAAATGCATGCATTATAAAATCTTAGTCTACTTACTCCATTGCTAAAAAGATTCTTTAGGATATAAATTCTACTGTTGAGTTTTGATAAAATGAAAGAAACATGCTCTTTAAAACACAGGCTATTATCGACAATGACACCTAAAATCTTTGTATATTCTACTATTATACTTTAATAACCTTGTATCACTACACAGAATTTGGAATATGTGTACCTGCAACAACATTTTCCTCTAAATTGTTTTTTTCGCCAGCAAAATTGCTATGTGTCACTTGTTTGCTACAATACTTGTCCATCTATCATATTATATGAACATATCATAATTATACCCACTGGTACAGGCACATGCCCAACATTCTTGGAGGTTTGACAGACTCTGGTGCTGATCATATTATTATCAACATTTTTATACACATGCATTTCAATGACTGCTTTACAAATTGATCGACACAACCAATTACTGGCAGAAGACCTCGGTGTTCCTTGCTATAAAACCCGATCTAAAATAACACCCATAATTTTGCCGTATTTCCAATCTTCAGCAGTGTGATTGGCAATTATAATTATCAGTAAAAGGTCAAAATCCTTCCTGTCATATTTCCAATAAAGGTATAAACGTAGCAACATAACGGTATGGTAACAATAATTATATTTAGCATCTGAAACTTTGAAACATTTTAATATTGATACAGCAAGCCCTCACCTGATCTATTTCACATTCCATATCAAATAGAAGGTGAACTGGCAGTCTGGTACACTTGGTATGGGTACGTGTTGGTACTGATACACTTGGTGCTCCTAGTGAAATACACTTTGAAGTAGTAGATTTAGACTTATGTGTGTTTCTGGTATAATTAGACTTTAAGCTGTTAAGCTGCTGTTTTGCATAGGTAAAATTGTTACAATATTTATACTGACTCCATTGCGTTTGCTCCCTTAATAGTACCAATTAAGCATAATAGCATAATACTTCAATGCCAATGTCAGCACGTATTTCAAAATAAATGTCTAAAAGGTCACATTAATTATGAATATAAAGCACACATAAAATGAGTGCTCAAATGAGATTATGATTGCTAATAATTTGCAAGTATGCTTACTTTCAAATTACTTCAAAAATTTCAATATTGCAAAAGGTATTGACTGATATATTATTTTAGTACTGAACTTAACACACGTTATGTGTGTTAAGTTCACAAATACACTACTGCAAGTTGTTGATGTTGATGATGGGACTATTCGGAAGGTGTAAGTGAAAAGAACACACCAAATATACCACAAGTGGTTGTGGTATGTTTGGTGAATCTCTAGAATAAAAAATATATTTATCCGTCCATACCATATTTTTTCTTCCTTTGAAACTACAAGCAGTAAGGTTTGGTTTGTGACAGCTATAATGTTATGTCCATCGGGCCAAGACTCTAAATACTAGGCTATTATTTATAGGCATGTTCTATGTTGCACAAGATAAAAAAATATTTACTTTCGGTAAAACATTTTGACACACACATATATGCCAATGGTATGGAGGAACTCCTTTGAGTTCCTTGTACAAACATATGCGGATCAATATATTATTAATGTATTACAGCAATTATTGAATTGGTTTAGTCATAGCGCTGACCCATAAATTTAGATTCATTTTCTGGATGATCTGTTGATAAAACATTGAGTTTCATCTTCTTGTTATTAATTTGGTAGTCTTTGGTTGTGGGCATCACAAAAAATATCGAATTAGATACATTTAGAAGTGTGTCCTGCTAAGTAACATAGTCCTGGCAGATGGAAAGATAAAGTATAGTAAATTTTACTGATTGTAATATACATGCATAATCATATACATGTATATAAATAGTAATAATTATAATAAATTATATAAATGCTTACCGGTCTGTTACTGGAGAAGGCTGGTGACAATGTGCCAGTAGTAGTATTGTTGAACGGCTCCTGTTGAGATTTGTCGTATAAATATTTAATGTGCTGTGAATTGTATATTTGTACAGGAGCCAACTTAGGTTTTCGAACTGATTTATTATGCAATTGCTTGGTGGTTGAGTCAGTGCTATGCATGGTTATAGAAAAATGTTACAGCATTCTGGGCCTTCGGCCACACTCACTCAAATTTATAATTATCTGTTACTAAGTGGCCTACAGTTGTTTAGCTAACTAACTACATGGACCTCATATATTTGTACACAAATATTATAAACAATTTCTTTATGTGGGCATAATTAGAACATTATAAAAGAAACAATAGTTCATTTAACAAACTGTAGCACAAATTACTTAGTAAAAATTAATTACAATAGCATAGTACAATAATAATATTATTACAAAAGTAATTAGTTATCATATAACCTAATTAGCAAACTAATTGTTCGGTCATCAGTCTGTGCCTGTGCCCGTCCCCAACTGATATAAGCAGGTGTTGCGCTTGAGTGCATGTGTGTGCAGACAAGGACATGATAGACTGGTATATGTGCGCGGTGTGTATATGTGCAGAAATGGACATGGAAGAACAGAGAGCAGTGTTGGCCAATAAAGGATATGGGACAAGCTCCGCCCATAAATTTTAACTTTTCTCCCTTGTGAGATTTTAAATCGACCGATGGCAGCAAAAGATGTGTTCTGTATTTGGAATCTGTATGCCAAATATAATATTGGTACATCAAATGGTGGCCGAAAAGGCCAAAAACCAGACTCTCAAATTAGCTGATCTTCATATAACAAGCAAACAAGCGGGTTGTTTACTCAGTGCACCAGAAGTGCAAAACATGGTGTATAATCTACTAATCTAGTAGCTACCAACCTATGCCACGCTATTGCAATTTCCAGTTATTACTTGGCTTAGCATATTGCTGAAATCGGCTGCACCGCAGAAAGATTCCTAATATAAACAGTATTATTAAAGGTGCCATCACACAAATAGTGGAGCATTTGGTTGCCATGACCTAAATCTGGTATTGTGTTTTCAAATAAAATATCACCATTCTCATCACCGTCAAAGTCGTTACCACCCTCACCATCATCACATCCACCATTGCCACTATTGCCATCACTGCCATCACCGATATCATCACTACTCAATGCATTTTTTAATCTCATTGACGATTTCAACTATTTGAGCTACAATATTCATTAATATTTTAACCATCTCGCTTCTTCGATCAGAACCAAGTACAGATAACTCTTGTCTATCACAATATTATAACTGACATAAAAAAGTTATAGATTAGGTACTCTGTCAACAAGATACTGTGCATGTCTACATGTTTGACAGAGGAAACATTGGAAAATAATTGTTTCTGTGAAAGTATAATTGTGGTGTAGTGTATGCATATAATTATTATAAACGTACTAGTATATAGTATAATATTACATCACGATCATGAACTAGACTAGTTTTATTCCCTCTATGCTATATCAATGACATATGAAGGGATATGTCATTGTTCTATATGCAATATGCAATGTGATTGTTACGTCATTTAGCAACAAAATGTCAATCTTGAGCTTTCCCCACCCAATAAAAATATGGGGACAAAGGAAGTTGGCAGGGTTTGTTATAACCCCACCTTACCGACCTCTGAAGACCAAAGTGCTCAATCGTGTTTTACTCTACTAATCATGAAGCAGACATAATAAATTATCAAATCTATTATCCATCAATGGGGCTCCCCTTGTATTTTACCGAAGACTGAAGATGGGCTGTTCTTAAGTGTGAAGATTGTGAAGATTTGTATGCTAACTGTGAAGAAA
>JAOQGN010227987.1:0-10588 GCA_027564295.1 Himantozoum antarcticum | reverse complement strand
TGTTCAAATGTACCTGGTTACACACAACCAATGTGTTTTGTCCGCAAAGGTACGGCTGATGAATATGTTGGAGCATTTGTACATTACATAGAAAAGGTGGCTGACGAGGCACGATCGATAATATTGACACGGTTTGCATCAGTCAGGACTATGCTCAGACAGGCTGTACAGTGATCAGAATTGTGGGAGGAGTCTTTTTGTGAACGAGGCTTTTTGACAAGACGGCTTATGCTAACAGAAAAGAGCCAGGTGGACTGGAGTGAGACCTGGAACACAACCTGTGTTGTGTGCAGGTCATAGGCTTTAACTCACAGAGGTATGACGTGAACGTCATGAAAGGTCCACTACTCCGCACCCTTCAATGAGCAGAGGATTGAGATTTCAAGTTTATGGTGAAAAGAGTAAATGCGTGCATTCGACGTGCATGCATCGAAGACACGTGCATGTGACGAGACGTGCATCGAAAGTAAACGATTTCATTTCCTAGACATCTACGACTTTATTGCTCTGGGATTTTCATATGCAAAATACGTCAATGCCATTGGGTGTTTACAAGAAAAAGGTGTTTGCCCCTATGAGTGGATGGATGACCTGAAAAATTGAAATGTGATTTCGCGCAACCTCCAGAGGCCTGTTGCAGCGAGCTGCGAAATACCGACATTTCATCAGAAGACTATCAGACGTGTCTGAACGTTTGGGCGAATGAACAATGCAATCGTTTAAGTATTTTCTCAACTGGTATAACAACCTTGACGTTGTACCTTTACCAGAGGCGCTAGACAAACAGAGCACTATATACAGAGAAAAGGGTATAGACATGCTTAAATCGGCCGTGTCGCTACCAGGTTTAGCTGTGAGATGGTTGTTTACAGAGATTTCACCTGGAGTTCGTGTTCCTGACATCTTGTCTTTTGGTTCTATTTGTGATTACCTCCTTTCTATGCAATCCATACGGGGATATATATCATGCGATCAGAGCCAATTTGACTGGAGTACCTGGTGTCATACTTCACAGATATCATGAAAAAGGTGTAACGAGGGTCCGCACTGCAGACTATGGTCAGAACGCAAAGGTTTGCGAACGAGTTCTCGGGGTTGATGCCAACGCATTGTACCTTTGGTGCATCATACAAAAACTTCCTTCAGGTTATCCTCGCCGCAGGAGAAAGAAAACAGGTTTAGCTGTGGAGTCACCTAAAAACTATAGTCGGGTGGCGCATAGGTGGTTGCAGTACAAAGCTTGGGTTACTGGAAGCCACATCTCTCACTCCCACGATGGTGGCTAGATACGTCTGGGACAGCATTCTCTCCCCATCGATGGTTACTGTCACAAAACTGATAAGGTTATCAGATTCATGGATGTTTTTGGCATGAACTTCCTTGTCAGAAAACAGTGGGTGTCGGGACACATCCGGTAAAGGGCATTAAAATGGTGAACCTTTATGCTGACACTCTGGACAAAGAGGCATACCTCCAACATCTTTGGCATGGGGTCGAAACTGTCTGAGAGTGTGAACGGGAAAAAACCATTAGCAAAAGCTCGGAGGTTAAAACATTCCTGAAGGTCTTTTTTCACACAGTTTATGGATCATTCAGAGGTGAGATGACGCTAGAAATCGCTGTGTCAAGAATTGTGAGTGGTGATTCTTTTGGCTTTGTCGAGTGCGACATTTTGGTTCCTGACTCTTGTATAGCAAAGTATTCAGAAATGGCTCCCATGTTTAAAATGTTGACGTTGGATGGGAGCATCTTAGTGGGCCCACGAGGTGATCTGCCGACCAAAACGAGTCCCTAAAAATACCTCAGCGCATGCTCATCGGGAGTCTCTTTGGAACAAAGGTTCTGTTGTTGAGAGAATTGGCTAGGTGGTACCTCTCTCACGGTCTTGTAATCACCACGGTCTACCAGATGATTGAGTATACACCACGAGCAGTTTACAAAGAATTTGGTGAGTTGGTGTCAGATGCCAGATGCAAGGGTGATGTTGACCCAAACATGTCTCTCCTGGCCAGTACCAGCAAACTCGTAGGAAATTCAGCATATGGAAAAATCATCACCAACAAGGAAAAGCATAAGAATGTAAAGAATGTCGATGGATCTGATGTTGTTTCTACCAAGATAAGAGCTAAGCGATTCTGTTCCCTCTCAGAGATAGACAAAGATTATTATGAGATCACGAGTGACAAAGTCAAGGTGAGGCGTTTACCTTTTTAAGTTTTTTATTACAGCATTTATTTAACATGATCCACTGTTATCTCATAGTGTGAACTTTCGTTCATAAACTCGATCCACCGTTATCTCATAGAGTAAACTTTCGTTCATAGTCAACATGACCCTTCTTAAACTCATCTCAATCAATTCTCACTCGCTACTCCTCATTTGCAGTGCATTGTATCAATGTTGTTTGTTTATGTATTGTTGCTCAAATGCTAACAGAAAGTTTTCTCCCATTATAGCTCAACATGGACGTTCCGGTCACCCTTGGCTTTACCATTCTGCAGTATGCAAAATTGAAGATGTTACAGTTTTGCTATGAATTTATGGACAGGTGAGACTTTCTAAATGTTTATTACAAACGATACTCGTTCTGCTTTGTACACTGTCAGCGGGAATGATGCTAACCACATAGTCTTCTCTTTCATGATTTTGGTTTTAGCTTTTGTTGTCACTTTCTCTAATCTCACACTTGTACTTCGGTTTTTCTTCTCCAATCTTATGTTTGCACTTTTTATGAATGGTCTGTGCCAATGCTTTTGTTTACCACATTTTTGTCGATGATGATTTCGTATATTTCTACTTTGGTTCTGATTGATGATGTTTATTTCTACATACAGGTTTGTGGATAGAAAGGACTTCCAGTATGTCAAAATGGACACAGACAGGGTTACATGGCTTTGACAGGTCCTCTGGAAAGTCTCGTCAAACCTGAATTGAGACAAACCTTTTTCACAGACTATGGACAGTGGTTTCCGAGACTATGCTGTGAGAATCACGCATCTGACTTCATCCGTATTAAGCTGAGTAGTGAGACTGAGTGGTGAGACAGAGTGGCAACCCGATCACTGCTGTCTGATGGTTTACAAATATGACATGCACACTCCTGGACCATTTAAAGAATAATTTGAGGGCGTTGGCATAATAGCACTGAATTCAAAAACATATTTTTGTTGGAGCGAGGACGATGCTCAGTCTAACTATAGCAGTAAGGGACTTAGTAAAGGAACAAATCGTGTAACGAAAGAGTGCTTTCAAAAAGTGCTAGAAACCGGAATGCCTAAAGTTAGAGTAAATAGGAGATTTGTGAGAAAAGACAATAGGACCTATACTTACACTCAGTTGAAAACGGGTCTAACATACTTTTATGGTAAACGGTGTGTGCGTGAGGATGGAGTGTCCACATATAACATTTCACTGTAAAATAGTGAACGAGTACTGACAGTATTTGCTCACAGTTGTTGTTTATTTATTTGTTTGCAATATTTTTCTGTACAGTTTTATATTGGGTACTCATATCTGTGTGCATCATATTTTGTGTAGAGTTTAATTAATTTACACATAAATCTAATACTTATTTATTTCGTTTGTATTTCTTTTGTCTGTAGTATTTGTGTCTGTATAGAGTTTATTTACTTTGTAAAGAACTGTACTGCGCTGTTATTTCAAATATAATAAACGATTGTATATACACATACAGATTTACATGATGTATGATTATTTATCGTCTCGATACGTCATGATACAAATAAAATACTATATTGGGTTGAGATACGGTCCATTGTTTCCATTACATCTCAGGAGGAGAGACGAGGAGGATGTCTGGTCAGAGGCATGATCCTCTAACTACGCAAGGTGGTTTGGCATGTGAAGGATTGATGGACTCTACCACTTTTCCCTTTGTCGGGGACGGTCATTTTCTCGACTTAAATTCCTGTGCGATCTCAGATTGCAACCGTTTGTCGCTTCCAGACATTCAATCTTACACATTCCCGCGCGATCTGAGATTTCAACCATTTGTCGCTTTCAGGCACACACTGTTAATCTCCTGGTGCACACACATTTTTACACCTTCTTAATTTCCCAGTGTGTTCTTGACTTAAATTTGTGCGCGTTCTTAGATTTCCACCGTATGTCACTTTCAGGCACTCACTATTAATTTCCTGGTGCACACACATTTTTTCACTTTCTCAACTTCCCGGTGCGCACACACTTTTTTCACTTAAATCGCTATACACTTTTATAATTGTACTGTCCGTCGTTTTTTTCTATGTATTTACGAGTGTTCACACATTTATTTTGTTTCCTACGCACCTTCATACTTCTTTTGTCTATCGTTTTTTTGCAGGCGTTGGCGATACACGAGGAACAAACCGATGTCTCAAAGTGTTGCGTCCGGTTGGCACTACGGTGAGTACAGGGCAGGCTAGTATACTATGAGCAAATATCAGCACCTTTAAAACCCAAATCAGTTGGATGTGGTCCAAACTCGGATGGTGACATATGGAAAAATATGTGTGCACCAATGATTGACAGACGCTTTTCCTGTCGATCACCGATACGAGTGAATGATTTTTAGTGTGAGTAGACAATCGATTCTTTCAAAGTTACACCGGTTCGAGCTAGTCTTAACTTCGAGACGAGTAAACGCGGTAACATTATCGATGTCTTTTTTCCCACATCCGGCTTCTCAACTATTACATCGCAGTAAAAGCGCGGCATTTCCCATCCATTACACAATCGCTTTTTACCCGTTGATAACGTAGCCACTCACCCATATCGGTCGGCATTTTCCAAAAGAAAAACAAACGATCCTTGAAAAGTCCGCACGGAAAACGATGCGGGCTAAACGCGCTCGTCGCAAAAACGTTCACCCATCTGTCGCACGGTAGCCGTTGTATTATCCCACGTTTGCCGAATGCGAGACCCCGCGCACGGTCGCGCGAACGACCGAGGTCGCTGCTGAGGAATGGGGTTCAGACGGGGCTCGCAACAACGCCACCCGGCCATGTCCCCATTTTCGGAACGGTGTCGAGAGCGAACGATCCGCGGTGTCAGCGTCACGAGGCAACGAATAGGCACGCCATCGGGTACAAGATCCGGCTCCTCTCCAGATGTCGTTCACGATCGTGTGAGATTTGGTCGGCCATTTTGTGGTACCCCCGTCCCGAAAGCCGTAGCCCACCGTTCTAGGAAAAAACCCGCAGTCTACCTGTCCCGACTGCCCGTCTTGGCTTGAGGAACACTGACTTCCTCAACTTTTTAGTTTCTTGTAGGCTAATTTTGGAGTCATCATTCACAGTTTTAACGGGTGGGATGAGAGGCCCCCTAACCTGGATTTTGGAATGCTGGGTCTTTATGTCCCAGATATTGACTGGGGGTACTGATCTGCTGATACTATACTACTGAGAGGATTTGGATTTATTGACCTTCAAAATAGCATGAGTGAGTGGACACAGACCAATGATTTACTGAGTGTGGCCTAAGTAAGCCAAAATTGAAGCACGAGTTGAACAAACACCCAACCATACTCTGGATACTGTAGATGCTTGGGATTTGAATTAAAAGACCATGATATGAGATATGAATTATTTACTTGCCAATATTTTCACAGTGATAACTCTTTAAAAGTAATTGAGAAGTAATTTTAAAGATATATAAAAGCATTAATGGTGACATTTTGTGGACTAGTTATATCATTGCTTCAAGGCCCATGTTCAGTGAATTAAATATAGCTTATTGAAAGTTGTTTGATGGTACTCAGCTTGCATCAGTGGCAACATCCTGCTGGCTGAGTGGTAATGTGATTGCGGAGCCAGTCGGGAGATCTCACAACACATTATAAAACATACTGTTATAGTCCAACAGACAATTAAGAAAAAGTATGTTCTAGGTGGTAACGTGGTAGAGTGGCAAATAAGCCAACTAGATTTACTAGTAGCTTGCGCTCTAGCCTTAGCAGACTATGAAATGACGCAATTTTCTGCAAAGGTTTGGTTTGGTTTGAGTCATCTCATCCATCTCGAGATTTGCATTCAATCAATTTAATAATGGCGAATTTCAGCACGGGGTTCGCATCTCACCCCCATTCTCTTCTCTAATTCTCTCAGCTACATGACACACAATTTCACATGATGTAGGATACATCAGTGCTTTTCTCTGCAGTTCTTCAATTCCAGCCTTTAGCTAAGTGTATTTTGATTGATGAAAATGGTTAAGTTTAGTCACGTCTTTGAGAGAGTGCAACTCCCAAAAATGATTTATTTGGCAAATTCGCCGCTCGCTGAAAGTAGTTACATTTAGTATAAACAACCAATCATATTACCTGTGGCCTATGAGTTCTTGTGCGACCCTAAGCTGAACCTGTATGACCAATAAACAGGTCACTTAGATACTATGACCTCTTTATTGACCAGATCAAAACTTTTGTGTTGTTGATATAGATCCTATGAGCTAGCTGACAATTATAGCAAGCATTTTGAAAAGATGTTTAGAATTCAATTCGGTGTACACCCATTGCATTTTAGTATTGTCTAGCAGGTGATCGTGTGTGAGAGTGGATGTATTTGTGGCCATTCCTTAGTGTTTTGGGTTTGGGGTGAAGTAATTTTGGTATCTTGCATACAAGGAATGGGTACTAGCAATCAGCTTCCCGACAGCATTGTGTGCTACCCTTAATTAATTACCCTCTCCGGTGATCCATGCAAATGCAAGACCATATCAAGCACCATATACTGGGACCAGATTTCCCGTTCACTTGCCCATTTCGGCTCCGTTATGTAATCATGTATATATTATGCATAACTATTAATGGTGGACACCAAGCAGCTGTAGCTATAAAGAGAATAATTTCACCAAAGTACAAACAATTCAGTGCCTAAGACTCCGACTCAGAACACTTTGATCTCTATACCATCTGGTGACCAGAAAATCTGTCTGAGTGTTTAGAAGATCTTGGTAGAAAGGCCTGATGGTGCTGGTTAGCTTGTTAGCTGGTGGTGGTGTTTGTTAGCTGTATATAATTGATGGTGTATATTCATCCTGTTTGCTTGTTTGTAATGTAATGTTTAGGTAGGAATATACTAACAGAGTTATTGGAGGAAAATACACCTGGTGTCCCGATATTTTGCCTGCTGAGCAGAGCGCAGGGAGAGAATCAACGGTTAAAAATCTAACTCAAAAATTGTTAGCAGAGAAACTTTGACCTCAGCAGCGTTCAAATCCAGGACCTGATGAAGCTGTGACAATCTTAATCACTTTCCCTTTCCAACTCATAGGACAGTAAGCCAGTGCCATGGTTATAGCAACATGCAAAGTCTATAAAAAGGACATAAAACTAATTATTCTCAGATCAAATCCTTGAGGATATTATATATAGAAGATGATTTTAGGCGTCAGCGTATTAGTGTACCGAGTATATAATCAACACAATTATTCGGTTGCAATTCTTAAGACACCGTCGAGCTCTGGGATCGATGATGCAATACCAAAAATAAATACAACACACAATGTCAAACGGCTCAATGCAATTCCGCTTATTCAATTTATATAGGACTCTATCTATGCTCTGAACAGTATATTAACGAGTCAAATAAGTAATTTCTCCAACCATGACAACAATTTCATTCGATGGTAATTAAATCCATTTGCCGGTTAGTATAAACATAGCGAACCCATTACTGACAGGTTTAAAAAACAATTAGAAACAGCTAGAATAAATTAATGCAATCCAGGTTTTATGACTAGCATCGAGTCGAGACCGATTCCAATCAGTCCCAGAAAAATAATTCAAAGCGATATCACAGGCAATAAAATTATTATCTATTAAATATTTTTTATTTATCATTTGTTGGCACTGCATCAACGATTTCTAAGATCGAGGTTGCCCTTATATTCCAGCTACGCTACGATATTATTTAATCATGAATATAATTTATAAGTCACAGATGTATATAATACAGATTCATACAGGCCACAATGGTGGACAATGGACATACAGGCAGACATACTATAGGCTTGCATCCCTTGAATCATTATGACTATTAACTTTCATCTTTCCTGTTTATCAAGCTATGATTTCATACCTAATTTCTAACCCTTTATCCAATTATCCAAAGGACAGTGTTACACCAGGATTGTGCCCCTTTGTATTTGGCCCAACTGTGAGTATTAATTATGATATATAGCATAGCTTCAATACAATAGGGAAGTGGAAAAACCAGTCACGAAATCGGCAATCTAAACTGCTCTGTTCAATCTGTGAATACAAATATGGGTGAGAATGGATTGCTTAGCGATAGTGCATTTGCATTGTAAACAAATGGTGAGTGGTTCAATAGTCTGCTAAGTATGTATGTATACTTTACACTAGGGTTGCAGTGAGCCATGAAAAATCCGAGCCAGATCATGCTCGGGTACTTTTGAGGGGGCTCTTGTCGGGGCGGGTGAGGTCATATCGCGCCGATGTTATGATGCAAAATGATAGGAGATTCTAAGATCTAATATTAGTGAATTTGTTCATCATAAAAATACATTTTTACAATTATAATTTTATTTATTAAATTAATAAATTTATTTACATTAATTAATTAAGTTAAATTATATCAGGTAGTAAATAAACCCGTTCATCTCTAAGAAGTCTGAGGCTTACTTTGTAACTAACATATGGAACAATAATTGTACTTGACCCTAAACAATGTCAATCAATGACCCTGTATAGTCGGGTCAAGCTTTGACTTGACCACGGCCGGGTAAACCCGCCCGTCGTGCTGGTCACCTTAATGCATCCTACTTTACACCCATCCTCAGTGGTATATCATAGGCTAGAGTCACTATTATATTTCCCTCACATTGTATGCACTGTCTGGTGTAGGCAATATCTATTTAGCAGGAAGTGTCTAAAGTCAGCATACTGTAAGTACTGTCTGGTATGTTGATAACAATATCTACTGGTAGGTGTCTAAAGTCAGCATTGCACGCTGTCAAGTATGGAGAGCACTACCTACTGACAGGCATCTAAAGCCAATATTATGATTATTACCCTTAGCTCTAAATTGTGTCATAATAGCTTAAAAATTGGGCTTTCAATCTGGTGTTTCACATCTACCTAGACAGTAAAACGATACTGAGCTCTACTAAATCCACTAAAGCCAGGTATTATATAAACATATAAGACCATATAACATAATATACCATATAATATATAAGACACTATAGTACATAGATCATATAAGTGCCAAATCTATAATTGGGACTGACTGCCTATTTTTCATTACAACAATTATATATCATTGAACGAATTATAGATTTGTTTATAATATTGCTCGTAATCTATCACTTTGACTACGTGTGGAGTTATTGACACAATAACTAAAAATAAATAGTAATAAAGTTACGAAATGCAAAAAAAATAATGTTTCCAAACAAAAGAAACACATTTTGGAATATTGACAGAAGGTCAAAAGGAAGGCACAGCTGGTAAAATTTTAGTTTCTCATGCCAATCCAAACCATTGAAACAATCATTATGCTTTATTGCAAATGTTTTTTACATTACTGAACAATTATAGTTTTTTATATATTACTTGCCGTGTGGTCCATCCATTACTCCATCAGATGGTTATGGATAGAGTAATTAAATACTATTGCAGAAAAACCAGAAAAAAAAAGTTTCTAACACAAGGCAAGATTTTACCTGCACACCAGGCACTGTACTCTTCATTCGTGTAAACTTTGACCAATTTATAGCCTGGAAGGCCCCTTTTAGTTGGTGGCACCAAAGCAGGGCCGAATGACACCAATACAATTGGATTTGTGTTAGAGAGTGTATTCAGAGTTCATTTGATCATTTTTACGGTTGTATTCCAGGGGAGAGGATACAAACAGAGAAGCTTTTGACAACAAAATGCTCAGCAAATAACTCGCGCCTAGCATTCAAGCACCTGAAATTTTCAGTATGATGTCCGATCTTCTCTGTAAAAGGTACCTTAGAAATCAATGAGAGCAAGTTGGGCTATGGCTTCAGCTCCAATCTTTAATCTAAAATTTTGAAGAATGAGTTACACTAATTTCATCGATTGGATGGTGTGATTTCGCCTCTTCGTGAACTCAAATCAATAGTTTATACTTTTTTGCCTAAGCGAATCTACACTAATTGTCATTTTTGTTAGACGAATTTTGTAGAACTGGTTGACTGGCAAATAATGTGCTACTTTGTCAACTAGCAGTCATCTTATGTATTTAACCAAAAAAGTCATCGTCTACCGTTCTAACGTCTAACGTCTAACGTTGTCATTTAACGAAAATATTTTCATGTATTTAACTTTGATTGGAACATGAGTATGTTGTCAACTCCGGGATAACCGATACCACCAAACTATCCCACCAAACTATCCAACAAAACTAAAATTAAAATTATACATACAGTATAGTTACGCTTAGGTTTTTAATTTTTAGCTTTTTACTTCCATGATATATTTTTGTCTTATATTTTATTACCTTTTTCACGATAGCTATTTAGGGTGGTTTCGGATTCTCTCATTGAGGATTTTCAGTTATTGTCGTTGAGAGCTGATAAAAATGCATGGGTGTCGCTG